>APFE031709521.1:20432-37058 GCA_000404065.3 Pinus taeda
GGTACCTCAAGGATCCTACCCCTCCTCCTTGGGACGATCACTCTATATTGCCCCACCTCCTACCTAGAGGTATGGCTGCATGTGATCCATCTGTCCACTTGGCTCGAATTTCCCCCCTACTGGAGGTCTCTGCATGAGTAGATGTCTCTACTCAATCTCCTCTCAGCTTCTCTAGTTGTGGCTACTCCACAACCTCCTGAAGCTGCTACAAAAATCGTGGCTCCTCCACAATTGTCTGAGACTTCTTATGGCTCTGCATGTTGAGAGGTAATATACCCTCCCTCTCAACCACCAAGTCTCCATCAGTTGACTTGCCACTCAAGGCTTTGCATGCATCCTGAACCTCAAGAGCATACAGGTTCTTAACCCGTGAACCAATCTGCTTCACCTGTCTAGTGATGATGTGTCTACGGAAAACCTTTCCCTCTCTAAAGACTACATCATAGCCTTTGTCTTCCAGCATCGCGATCGACACCAAGTTTATCTTCAGTCCTGGTACATACTTGACATCGGTCAAGGTAATTCGAGATCCATTCTCCCTCTGAAAAATAACCGTGCCTACACCTGAGACACTATACTTCTCATCATTACCCAACACTATGAGTATCTGGAGATCTTTCTCCTCCAAAGTACTGAACAAACTTTTGTCTCCGGACATGTGGAAAGAAGCTCCACTATCAAGAAACCAACCACTCCCCATCATGGATGAAACCATGTATGTGAAGAGTGTGAAATCCAACTCAAACTGTGAAGCAAGTGCCTCACCTTTAGATCCTTCCCCGGATCCCTTCTTGGATTTCCTCCGTGGGCAATTTGAGGCATAATGCCCCACCTCATGACAACGAAAGCATCACACTTTCGATTTTTCAACCTTCTTCCCATCATTGGAAGAACTGGATTCAGAAAGAGAAACCTTCTCCTTCTTTGCTTTGGCAGCTAAGGCACAGTTCTCCTCATCATGCATAGATGAAGAACTATCTCTGGTGCGCCGTCTAATCTCCTCTTGCACAAGATTCAACCAAAGTCTCTCCCATCCTAGCAATTTCTCCCTTCCATTCACTGAGTCCTGGTAGCTATGCCAACTCTTAGGAAGGTCAAGGAGAGCTAGACTCACCATATCCTCATCCTCAACAGTTACCCCCACACTTCCCAGCTCATCCCGGCATTGGGTAAACTTCGTGAGATACTGGGGCATACTGTCTCCATTCTCACACGTAATGTTTCTGAGTTTATCCTTGAGCGCCAACTTCCTCTGGTCGCTCTTGCTTTGGAATAATTCTGTCAACATTTTCCACATCAAATATGGAGAAGCCTTTCCAATCCTCGACTTGAGCAGCATCAATAGGTTTTGGGACATCCGCATCTATGAACTCCTTCAACCCATTATCATCTAACACCACCTCCATCCTGTCCTTCCATGCAATATACTTTGAGCTGCCCTCAAGGGCATACTCCAATCGCAATCCGTTGAAAGACATTTCAACTTTGACACCAAGAAAAACACTACTGTAAATTCGAATTCCACCCGCTCAAAACTCAACCGCTTCTGATCTAAAATTCGTGAGAAAAAAGTATTTCTTGTACAGAGATCGACTGTATGGGCATTCACTGGATATCTCACCTTCCAAAAGAAGGATGAATCCAGAGGCTACCTGGCACGATTACAGACTCTACCTAAAGAAATAAAATGTAAACACTTTCTGAATAATAGATCCGATGATCAACTTCGCTTTCATATCCTGTAGAAATCTCTTCTACAAATCAACCAACTTTGATACCATGTAGAAAATTTCATGAATAATATGACACTTATTCACAGAGATTACCCTAATTATACACTATTTGCAGAATCATGCATAATACATAACCTCCTCTATGTTGATCATCAATTTAGCAGTATTCAGAAACATACACATGCGCACATTGAAGCATCAATCACACATATCAACACAGTATGTACCCGGGGAAAGCATAAAGCTGAAAACCCCACAACTATCTGTATATTATATTGATTGAGATCATGTAATAGTACACATTACAATACTAGCTCCACCTGTTACACATAATACAACACAGATCTGAATCAATCACTGGCTCAAATCACCTCTGCTGCTTGCCTGCCTCCACTGCGCAATCCTGCATAGAGAATACAACGAGAATGAATCTACAAACTCGTATTTCCCTTGTGTAACACTACACAATCCTCATTGGCAACTCAATCCCACTGATTGTGCAAATCATATGCACAACTATAGTCACAACTGACAACTATCTTGCCCTTTCACTCATCTCTAACACTTGTCTCCACTGAACTGTCCATGCACTGAGTTAATTGATGTATTCTTCAGTTGCTTTATGAGTTAATAATTAGTGAATTAATTAATAATTAGTTCACACCATTCATCATTAGTCTATTTGTCAGTTAGACTGACTACGACTAGTTCAACTAAGTCAAACTGAACACAACTCCATCGACTCCTCATTCAACTCCACAGAACTCAATCACTGAAGTCCTTCATGCAATAGCTGAAGTAACCCATAAGAAACAGATATTTCCTTCTGGCAGTTGCATGTGCCACATCCGTAGCTCAAACTGAAGTGCTCCAAGAGGATAAGATAATGTTTATAGTCCAAATATTATTAAGAGCCAATAATATTCGACTGTTCTATTTTTAGCATGGCAGTATAAAAATAAACTCCGCCCATATGTCTAAAAATAGAAGTCCATCTATTTTTACCAACATGACCAAGCATCCACAAATAGCATCCTGAAACTCATAGACCAGGATCCATATGTCTAAAAATAGACATAGTCTAAAAATAGACTTTGCGCCAAAAATAGCCTACGGGACCACTTAGTGAAGGCGACTTCTTTTCACTAAGCTCCATCATCTTGTTGCATTTTCAACATAATCAACTACACATATGCAAAAGCACATGTAGTCGAACATTAACGATAAATTCTTGTAATCAACCTATAAGAGTGATACATGTAATCAAATATTCAAGAATGTAACCTAACATACAAGGATGTAAGTAGGTGCCATAAATCAACATGTAAGCAACATATAATTCATATGCAACCAGTCACATACTCATGACAAATAGATTTCACAAAATCAATATCAAATTCTCCATGACGACATTACTACAACCATAATCAATCATCAAGCCAATGCAACTAGCACATGAATGCAAGTGTAAGAGGCACACATGAAACTGACATGTATGCATGACCAATGCACACCACCCATCAGTTCGAGAGCTGAACCATGCTATGATACTACTCTCTAATGCTCCCCTCCCACATCCGTCCAAGTAACCATGCCAACCGGGGTAAACATGAAACGAGAGGCTATTATGACCAGAGTCAACCTCCTATGTGACCTTAAGGAAGTGAGATCGACGGAACATCACACACAGTCATCCAACATCATCAACAAAAGCCTGAGGAGACAAGTCAGCTACTCAGACAACCTTTCCTTGGGTCCCACTGCTATTATGGATCTTTTAGGCCATAGTTCCTCTCATGCTATGCGCAAGGGAGCAACCAACAATCTAAAGTTGCTCTCACAGATTGCTTGCCAGCAGCCAAGGACCAAAACTGCCAATTCTGCGGTAGCGACCCCGGGATTTAAGCCACTTTTTCAAGCCCAGAGCCCATGTCACTTCCCAAAATGGAATGATAGCTTAGAATCAATAAAAATATAGGAAAACAGTAATGCAAAAGTAATAAACTGAACAAGACCATAACCAGACCCCTACTAGTCATGACAAACATTTCGTCAAACATATAATCAACATGTAACCTATAGGTGTAAACAACATAATTAAGTATAAGGATCTCATACTTATCTAAGAATCGCTATGAACCATTGTTCCCTCATGTTAATTGTTGCATTATCCTCTATTAGGTCATAGACACACTATCCATTCATATACAAGTAGAAACATGTTGAGAGCCATCCATAGTTGCTGTCATAAAATATACATATAACCAACATAATAGGAACATAGATACCATAAACATATTAGCCATCAAAATCCACATGTACATCAAGACATTTATAGATGAAAATAAAGAGAATGAATTTCTCATTAATGAATGCAATGAACCAATTGAAGATGGGACTACCACGTTCCACTCAACCATAGATTGGCTGAGCCAAGTCTCTCTTCAACCAATCACCCCCGTGCCATATTCCAAGCATGAATGTGGGACTCATAGAACACATCAAAACACCAATCAACATGGATTCCATTGGAGTTCTCCGCCTACACTTTGAGGAATTTGAGTGCCTCCTAGTCTCTCAGGATTTACCATGCATCCACAGTCTGATCCAGGGATCACTAGGCCATACACCGAGACCGACTCTCCAAACTTTACCATGCATCCCATCCCGGTATCACTAGGTCCAACAGAGAGAAAATCCACCTCTTGGCTTTACTGTATATCCCGCCATTCATCGACAAGGATTCTTAGGCCCACCAAGGCACACAATTTGGCTTTACCACAACCCAACAATCCAGTTTAGGGGTTACTAAGCCAGTGGCTTCATGATCCTCAGTTTGGTTCAGGGACCACTCATACCATGTGTTTGTCAATTCAGAGATCCACCCACTCAACTTCGAATCTAAACATAAACCGAATGAGAGAACCCGTCTCATCAAAGCTATCTAGAAATGACAAGGCTAGGTTGAAAATACTATCACACCTGGCAAAACCCATGCCATGGTAGAAAAGAAACACATGTAGTCCGATGCATGCCAAATCTAGCAAGGAAAATACACATGCAAGTCGATAACTGCAATGAAGCCTGCTATAGCTGCTTAATCCTGCGTTTCTTTGCTTGATCTTTGCTTCCTCTTTCTTTCTTTTCCTTTCTTGCTCCAATGCCAAAGTGCTCCAAGAAACTCTAAGTGTCCAAGAGGGAGAGAGAGAGAATAACGAGAGAGCTCAAAAACTCAACTACAAAAGGTTACCAATTGATCCTCAGAAGCCTTTTTATGACTGAGGCCTCTATTTTCTTCATTTTCTATTATTTTCCTTCATTTTCCTCCTCACATGCAACCTATGACCTTTCACCTCCCTTTTTTCCTAATTTCCATTATTTTCATAAATAAATGTGCTAAAAATGCCATTTTTCCTTTCCAAAGTCTTAGCCATTGCCTTTACCAATTTCCTTAGCCATAAACAACCAAATGAACACCCCCAAGGATGTCTTGTCCAACATTCAACTTGGAATAAGTGTCCCATCGACCTTGGTTTTTGTTTTTAACTTTTATCACATGGAATTTTCACCGGGGCTGTTACAAAATGTAGCTTTTTGAATTAATAGAAATGTCTTGTCCAACACTCAGCTTGGAATAAGTGTCCTAACATTCAACTTGGAATAAGTGTCCCATCGACCTTGGTTTTTGTTTTTAACTTTTATTACAGGAATTTTCACCGGGGCTGTTACAAAATGTAGCTTTTTGAATTAATAGAAATGTCTTGTCCAACACTCAGCTTGGAATAAGCGTCCATCGACAGTGGTTATTGTTTTTAACTTTTATTATATGAAATTTTCACCAAAACTATTACAAAATGTAACTTTTTGAATTAATAGAAAAACTTTAAATGACAAAATAGTTTATTTTTTAAAATTAATTAAAAAAAAATTTATACATTTTTAGTATAATTTTCTTCAAATTATTTAACAACTTTAATGCATTTTTTTTTTAAAATGTGTAAAACTTTACCATATATTTTCAAAATTATTGTAAAATTTATAATATATATTATATAATATAATTATAATATATAATATATATAATATATATTATCATTATTATGAAGTGCAATTTTAAATTTTATGACAAAAGATCGAGAATTACACTCGTTCAAAAGGCATCTCGAAACATGAACCATATTCTCATCATAAATTATAAAAGTACTACAAACTTTTATTAATATATCTTTTTATCATCACAAACAATCAAAAGCCTTAATTTGTGATTGTATCATCGCAAAGATAATTACCATGCAAAAATAATTCTAGAGAGGTGAGAGGTTTTATAATTGATGTTGTTAATAAAAACCATAAACATATTTTAATTAGAAATATTTTATTTGAGAATGGATTTGTCTTTAGTGCGACTTTTTGGACTTTTCAGTGCTGAAATCAGATGGAAAAAATTGAGGTGAAATGTTGATTTCTGTTATTTAAACTACTTTTTTGACTGTATATATGGATTCAACACCGTGAAAAACCCGTATGGCACTTGGATTGTGCAAGATTTACCACCAAACTTGTGATTTCAATAAATTCTTGCTAGATTTTAGAGAAATTAGACTAGAAAAACCAACCGGAAAAGCTTCCAAAAAGTCGCACTAAAGACAACTCGTTTGAGAATTAAAGGTGACCTTCTTTGTTGATAGCCATGTTCATTATTAAAAAGAGAGTGGATCCCGATAAACCTTATAGGAGGCACATTTATATAATAAATAATATTTTATTTTGAAATTTTAGCTTATATAGATATATGAATAAAAATTTAAGAATATATATTTATAGTAAAGAATGAAGGTGCTTTAATAAACTTGTTGGCAAACATCTATAACATCATGGCGTGGTTATGAGATAAATACACATTATAACATCGTGTGTGGTTATAAGATAAATACTTATTTTTTTAAATGGTTTTGATTTAGCAACAGACAACATAATTAAGTGCCTTTAACAAGTTATGAAATGGATTGTACAAGGACATTATCTTTGTTTATCAGAGCCAGTAACATCTGGTTCATTACGGTTAGTACTCAAAAATCTATAACTCTATATAAATGGGTAATTCTAGAAGATTAATCTCTTTCATAGAGCTTGAAGCTGAAGAACGCACTGAAGAAAACCCATTAAAATATATGTTTGCATCATCATCTAAAAGGGTTATAAACTCCGCAGAACTTGAATATTTTGAGAGTCAACCTGCGCCTAAGTGGTGTTTGCCTAGTATCTCCTCATCAGAAGTATATGCTGACCTATCTATGTTTCACCTTAAATCTGTAACTAGAATATCTATTAAAGAAAGTATTAGCCAAATACAAGAGAACTCCGATTCTGTACAAACAATTTCTCTTCTTGATACTAAGAAACTTTAGGTTAAAGCCAAAAGACTGGGAACCAAATATTGCATCTGGGATGCATAAGGATAGGGATCAATCGCTTAGCCCATAGAGGACTTAATAATTTTTTTCTTGCCACAGTCAGAGATTTGACACACAACAAGTATTCAGATTCATTGATAGGAGGGATGGTTGCTCCATTATCAAATGGACCTGTATACTTTGATTTCTATCCAAACTTTTCTGTATATACATTTGATGATCACATCAAAGATATCCTGCAACTAGAGATTCAAACAACAGGGTTTGATATGAAGAAAAATAGAAATAATATTGCCATTCAAACTCGTGGTTGTTTCAGACACACAAATACCCTCTATCTTACAGTCCTCCATGCCCCCAACACAGAATCCAAATCTAGCATGGTGTTCCTAATAGATATCTAGAATCAAAAGTTAGAACATCAGATTATTGAATGGGAAGAATTAAGTTTCCCAGAACATTGGGCTGTTGATAACCCAAAACCTCCAACAATGCAAAATATTACTTCTGCCGATATACAGGAAGGACCATCATCTACTGCAGTGTCCTTTCCTAGATGATCTACAATAGATCGCAGAAGAACCAATTTAGCTTGCAAACCATCGTCTATGTATATTGATCCACAAATAGTAGATACTGCCAGTTCTTTTACACCATCTGCAAATTTCCCACATATAGATTTATTTGAATATGCCCAGATTGTAAATTTTTCATCTCTGCAAGTCATATGCCCATGCTACAATCAAAAAGTAAATCTTAGCGGCATTGTTGATTCTGTCATACATCAGAACGACCATCCAAGGACAAGAGAATCTCCTTCTACAACTTTTGTCACTCCGTGCCCAAATCCTAAGTGTTCTGAAATACCATTCCCTCATGATACTGATAATGTATTAATGATTCATGAGATTCTGTATTTGGAAAATGAAGATCCCCGTCTCAAAGACATGTTTAGCAAAATGAATCTTGCTAGTATGCCGCGCTATGGTCTAGGGTATCTGGAACAACTTGATGAAATAATCCCTCAATCTATATTTAACAACTTTGTGCCTTTTGATTGAAAGAATCCTTCAAAACGAGAAGTGCACACATTCTTTTCAGTTATGGAAGGATGTAAGAAGCATACAATTGATCATCAATGGATGAAAAATCTGCTTAATTGGGATTTATACACTCATCATGAGGCTAAAAGTTTTGACCTTAACACTCCATACCCAGAAAAAATCAAATTCCCATGAATGGAAAACATACATGCAAAAGAATAAAATTTGGTTGTATTTTTATGAATGGAAGAAGAAGCAAGAAAATATAGATGTACAAATGGCAGATGATGAATCACCTTCAGCAAAACATTCCTGGACTGCCATAGATGGCAGTAAAATTGAAACTTCTACCACCTTCCCTCCTTACAAAGGCATTGTATTAGGAGAAACACAGAACAATGCTAAATCCATTCCTTTGGTCTTAAAGGATGGTGGTGCCCTTGGCATTGATGGTAGAATACAGAAAGCGAGTGAACAAATAAACTGGACAAATACAATAGTTAAAGGGCTAGAAATGAGTTGTGCAAAGTCTATTGAAGTTAAAGAAGGTTTTGAAAGTATACAAGTCTATAAATGGTACTAATAGAACTCTAAATGATGTGAATTATTCCACTACTGTACTAAAAGGATTTGTTAAAGAATCCTTAACAAGGATAGAAGACGTTGAAAGAAAAGTAGATATGGGAAAACAATATACTCAGGAAGAACTGTATGAAAAATTTGATAAATTACATATAGCTCCTAGAGACAAACCGATTCCTGTTTCTTCTCTATTCAAGAGATCTCTAAATATTCAACATCCTGTTAAGACTATTGATAGATTTCCTTCTCTCTTTCCTAAAGAAATGGCCGAAGAAAAATCTAAGCCAATGACTATCTCCTCACTGTTTAAAGAAGCAGAGCAACCTAAAAGCTCAGAACCACATATGTTCCCTATCTATGAGCCTCTCCAAAGGGAAACTTCCAGAAACACATAACTTCCATCCTGAATCACACAGAGAATGGAATATTGAAAATCTGAGTGTTGCTCAGATTCGACAAATGATAGATCTTATGTTTACAGAGTACAAGCTTATATGCCTAAGAGGAAAAAAAATGAAATAGAAGCTTGTAAGTCCATAGTTCAGCATTTCACTGGAACTTTGTTAAGATGTTGGGAAATAGAGTCGTCACTAGCATTAGTGATAAAAATGGAAAATGAGATCCTGAAGGACAAAGCGGGAGATATCCTTCATAATAATGATGGAGCTCCACAAAGCAATATGATTGGGGCACTAAATTCATTTATTTTAGAATATTGGTGTGGAGGAGAACTTGAACTTGCAAATAAGCATGAGATAATTCTCATGAATATTTAAATGCAATAAAATGTCCCATTATGAAGATTTTCATAGGGACTGGATTCAAAGAATATATGAGGTTAAAGATAGCAAAAATCTCTTATGGAAGCAAATCTATGTAGCAGAATTGCCTTCAAAATTCGTAGACTATCTAAGACAACAAGATGCTTTTCAGTTGCCTTTTGAATCCTTTACTTGGGGATAAATTTACAGCATCATAGAATAAGTCTAGTAAATTCGTGCACTAGTATGAAAGTTAATAAATCTCTGCAGAAAATGTCAAGACTACCAGACATCAAATCCATATGTAGCAAGTATGGCCTCGCTATAGATGACCCCATAGTAAAAAGAAGAAAAGCTAAAAACAAGGCCAAGAAAGCAAAAAGACAAGAGTACAGAGAATATCCACAAAAGGAAAAGAAAAGGGGCCAATAAAGGATACTATAAATATGTGCCAAAAACACATTACTATGAATCCAAGGATATTCATCCGTAGACATAGAAGAAAGATCAGTGGAATAAATTGATTTTTTGGGTCTGTGGACAACCTGGACATACCTCCAATCACTGTCCTTTAATAGAAGAGTCTAAGAGAAACAGAGGGAAGAAATCCTTTGAAGCTGCAAAGAAGAAAAGAATAGTAAAAACATAAGGTATGGTGTCAATTTTGTGCTATAAATGTGGTTCTAAAAATCACGAATCTGAAAATTGTCCAAACATCTCTCTCAAAGAACAGATACACCAACGACAACTCTGTTCAACATTCGAACCATCTAAAAGTTCTTCTTCAGAATACTCTGATGAAGAATTAAACATGCACATGAATGAATGTGACTGTACTGATTTAGACAATTGCCAGTGTGAATCAAGCATTGAATCAGAACTCTCATCTGATGAAGAATTTGTTTCTTAGCCGAAGGAGAAAATCTTCATGGCACAACCATGGACGATGGAAAAACAAAGCTATTGGCCCAGATCAGAACATTAGGAGAAGGGGAGATGAAAGAAAAGTTATTATAAACTTTCCTAAGAACCATGCATAAAAATCAGGGAAGTAGTAGCAAGACTGCCTCTAAAACTGAACCAAAGGCATTATTCATTGATGCCTCATTTGAAAGAAATAAAAGATGTTTCTAGAGAAGCCAACAACAATCTAAGGCTAGAGACCTCAGATTAGGAGAAGTCAGCCAAGAGATTCATCATCTCAAAAAATAAATTGTCTCCCTAAAAGCAAAGGTCTCTGAGTTATAAAAAGGAAAGAAACCTGAGGAGGCATATGATGAATACTTCACTAACCCAAATATTGAAATATTTGAAGGAAAAAAGGATGATACTATAGGTTCCACTGACACGAGAGTAATGGCTATCCAGTATCAACAACATCGTGTTATGCTAGATATCTATATAAATGGTGAAATGTTTTCCCTAAGAACACTTATTGATTCTAGAGTAGATGTTAATATTATGAATTCAAAAATAATACCTGCAAAGTACTGGGTAAAATCCTTTAGATAAGTGATTAGGTTAGGAAACAAAGATCTACTGTATGAAGTCCCTTAGGCTTCTATCTGCTTTAAAGAACACTGTATCAAATTAAAATTTGTTGTTGCAGACATTCCTATTGGCTGCATTTTGGGGAATGTACTTTTAGCTGTCGTAGAGCCACATGGATCAGCCAGATTGAAAAATGGCAAGGCTGGTTATTTCATATCTGTACCATGCTCAGATGGGAAATTACAAACAACTAAGTTACCATTTGTCTCTACTCCCAGGGTGTCTACCATGGTACAAGCAATGCAGAAGATCGAAAAGGCCAAAAATAAAATTGAAGAGCTCAAAGAGCTAAAGACCACCATAAAGATAGGAGATTATCTTCAGTCTCCTATAATTAAACAAAGGATCTCAAGTCTGAAATCACAGATAGAGAAAGAATGTTGTGCTGAAGAACCAAATGCGTTTTGGCATAGAAAACAACATTGTGTAGAATTGACCTACAAAGATGAGTATGAAGGAAAATCCTGCAAGAGTAGAGAAATCCCTATGAAAAAAGAATATAGATATCTCTGCCAAAAAGAGATAGAAAGCCTCCTAGAAAGGAGATTGATCAGAGAATCTAGCAGTCCTTGGAACTAATATGGTTTTTATGTTAATAATCATTCAAAACAGTTAAGAGGAATCCCAAGATTGGTCATGAACTATAAACCTCTGAATACTATCCTCTGAGACGATACTTACCCCATTCCACATAAGGGAAATCTTCTAGCAAGAATAGCAAGGGCTAAAGTATTTTCTAAATTTGATATGAAATCAGGATTTTGGCATGTGGCAATCAATGAAGATGACAAATTTGAGACAACTTTCAATGTCCCAGCAAGACACTATGAATGGAACGTCATGCTGTTCGGACTAAAGCATGCCCCCTCCAAATTCCAGAAGGTTATGGATAATATTTCCAAGCCATATTTTGATTGGTTACTAGTATAAGTTGATGATATGCTTGTATTTTCAAAAAACGTCCATGATCACTTTAAGTATATCCATAAATTTGTACAACTTGTCAAAACCAATGGACTGGTTCTTAGCAAGAGAAATATTGAGTTATTTCAGACAAGTATAAAGTTTCTTGGCCATACAATTAAAGATGGACATATCACTATGCAAAAACATGCTCTGGAATTTTCTAATAAATTTCTAGATATTATCACTGAAAAAAATCAATTGCAGAGATTCTTGGGATGTTTAAACTATGTGAGTAGCTTTTATAAAGATTGCACCAAAGATAGATCATTACTCAATAGAAGACTGTAAAAACATCCAGAACCTTAGTCTCAGGCCCACACCGAAGCTGTCAGAAGAATTAAAATAAAGGTAAAAACTCTTCCTATTCTTCATATCGCTGATGAAGATTCTTTCAAAATTGTTGAAACAGATGCCAGCAATGAAGGATGGGGAGGAATCTTAAAGCAAAAGAAATAAGGAGAAGAACAAATAGTTCAGTTTGTCTCAGGGCCTTAGAGTCCACTTGAGAAAAACTATTCTACTATAGAAAAAGAGGTCAAAGCAGCATGGAACTGCATTGATAAATTTGATATCCACCTGATACACAAAAAGTTTCTCTTAAGAATTGATGCCTTTGCATTAAAGAGAGTCCTTATTAAAGCTATAAAAAAAGCTGGAGAAGTTAAGTTCGCAAGGTGGCAGGCTCTATTTGCAAATTTCAACTTTGAAGTTGAACACATCACATGCGAAAAGAATTGTCTGTCTGACTTCCTAAGCAAAGAATATTTAAGTCAAAAAGACATTGCCATGGTGATAGTAACAGAATGGGACCCTTCCCAACATACAAAGACTCTGAGAAGTATTTCTGAAACATAAAGCTAGGAAGAATATTGTTCCAAATGGAAACCAACATGGTAGCTAAGAAACACAAAAGTGCTCGATGCAAACTTACAACCTCATTCAGATATTCAGCACTTAGTACCTGAAAGGAAAGTCTACCCCAAAGGTAGATAATGGATGCACGACATGGTGTATCGAAGGAGTATGTTGGCCACACATTTGGCTGAAGAATCCCTAAGCAAATATTTTAGAGATATCAATATGATCTGGACAGAAGGAAGCAACCAGAGGAGAATCTTCAACAAATATCTTGCCATAAATCGGGCCAGATGGCTGGGATGGTACAACATGCCACAAATGTGGCCACAGGGTGATCCAAGCATTATCTTCCAAGACACCATTTACAACTTTTCAGATTACAAAAAATTGTGGTGGGACATCATGAATGTAGATGGACAAAATGAAACTCACTACACAAGAGTAAAATTCGGGGCCACATGAAGCACACAAAGACAATGACAATGTGAATGGCTTCAACAATGGTGGAACGATTTCAACATCAATAAAACTACTATGGACCCTCTCTTCTTCCAGCATGACTTCCAACTGGAATGCAATACTTGTGGATTCCTAATTGAATGTTGGCATTCTCCATGTAAAACTGTTGGAGATATCAATAATTATCCAAACAGTCAAATTCTTGGTTACTTTATGAAAAGACACCATGAGTGGTTAGTCATGACCAAGATTAAACACCAATTTGACCTAACAAAGCCTATGATTGTACGAAGAATTTATACAAAGGCTTGGGATTCTTGTAGATATTCTCAAATAAGATTTCCAGCGGCCACACCCTTGGGGAACTAATGGTTTTCGTGGGCTTGTCCTTAAAATCTTCCACAATGTAATAATGATGTCTAGTCACAAGATTGAGTGTGACCAATTTTCTTGTGGGCTTTTCTGGTTAAAAGCATCCACTATGTAAAAATTATTTACAATACAAAAATTTTCCGTGGGATTTGTTCAAATCATCCATAGTGTAATCTAGTACGAAGATTCTTCAGTCACGAGACTGGGAGCACTTCTCTGACTTTTGGTGAGCTTTGAGCCACATCTATTTGAATGAGGAAAAATAGTACTAAATCTGTCGGTTTGACTGTCGGATGATTGTCCCCTCGTTTTCCTATATAAGGAAGGAGTAAGGTTCATTCAGGGCATTCAAAGTGTGAGTGTGATTTTGGTTATGTTTTTGAGTTTTTGAGTCCGAGAAGGAAGTTCTTGCTTCCATCTCCTTAGAGTCCGAATTTGAGAAGCCTGTGCATCAGAGTGAGAGCTCTGGCGAGAATCTAAACTGGCCAGATTCTTAGGATTGAAGTTTGTCATGTGTGTTTTAGAGATTGAAGTTCTATGACAGAGTCTGTAAAATGCCTGGAAGCCTTCAGATAGCTTCTTGCTTGTCAAGTCACAACATCTGATAAAAGCCTAAGCAGTCTATCTTTGGAAAAGGGCTATAAAATCTCTCTTTGAAAATTTGTAAAAATCTTCATGAATAATATGAGTATCCATTTCTGAGTTGAACTCTCATCTGAGTACTTTCCTATTTTCCGCCTATGTTATATTGTCTGATGAGGTAGTCTCTGTGAGACAAGAGGTTTGCTCGAGGTTTGCCAAGGTCTGAGGAACACTAGTCCATTAAAGGCAGGAGGCTGTGTGAAGGACGCTATAGTGTGAAAGCCCAAAGGTTTGTGTACGGGTTCATGTATTGATCACAGAGAAAAGAATCAACAAGAGCAAGCTTCGTGTTTGAAGCCACTGCAGATGTGGAATATATAATTAAAAAATTATAAAAATTCAATAATTTATTATAAAAGTTATAATGTAATATATATCAAAATATTTAAATTGATTTTTCTTATTAATATTATATATTATTATGTATTAATTTATTTTTATATAAATTTTAAATAAAAAAATTTAATAATATAATAATAAATTATTATCAAAAATAAATATTTATTATTATATTATTTTAATATATATTTATATTTATATAAAATATATAATATATAATAATAAATAATAAATAAATATGACTTCACTTAAAGAGAGTTACCATCTTACTAAAATTATGGGTTTTTAAGTAAACCTAAAAATCAATTCACAAAGTCAACATGAAAATCATTTCACAAGTTTATAAAATAAAATATGCTATACACAATATTACAATATTAAGGTTTCTTTAGCGAGAGGGAGCTGTGCTCCCTCCTCGAGTCACATTATTTTCAGAGTTAGTAAAGATTATGGATCTACTAGTATTCCCTTTCAATCTCCTCATTTTCAACATCCTTATCATAGAGACAAAGTGGGGCTTTTGGTTTCTCAAAGAAACCCTCTCTAGTTGCATCTTGGCAAGCTATAAATCTAGGGTGTTGCTTGCCAAAAGAAGTGCAAGATCCAAAAAATGAGGTTAAATTTAGCATGATTGGACAATATACCCAATATATGCAGGATCATGCTCTGATTTGCAAGTTCATTGGATTATGACCTTATGAAAAGTCTCTGATTTGGTGGATCCAAAATAAATGGAACCTCCAAGGTCAAATAGAACTGGAGCTAGGGGCAAAAGGATTCTTCACAACCATTCTCTCCAACTTGGAAGACAATTTGAGGGTTTTTGAAGGAGGGTATTATCCAGAGAAGGAAGACTTCTTTGCTACCTTAGTGTGGGTTCGACGCTTTTCTCTTCCAAAGGAATATTGGGAAGAGGAAACCCTTGAAGGCATATGCAATGCCCTTGAAAACTTTGTGAAGATTTTGGAGGCTGCTAAAAGAAGGAGGTATACATCATATGGTCAGTTTTTTATTTATGTGAATACTTCCCAGTGTCTTCCAACTTCAATATATATTTGTTATCATGATAGTCTTTGGAAGCAACCTCTAGATTAATATGAACATGTCCCCTTTAGATGCAAATAATGTCATGAATGCATGCATATTATTAGGAACTGTCTGATTAATGTAAAGGAATTGCCCGAAAAACACCCTTCTCAAAAAGAGCGAGATTATTTTGGGAAAGTCCCCCAAAGAAGAAGAAAATTGAGTCCTTAAGCTGCTTCAAATCTTGACTAGATCCCTACATCTGGAAATAGGTTCGAGTCTCTCTTCTCTCTAAAGGAGTCTCTAGAGCAAGATAATTGTTAATTACTCCTGCAACCAGTAAAAGGAAAAACCCATAAGCCTTCAGTGAATCCCCTAAACGCCATGCAAAAGTTTTTAGACGATTACCAACAAAATCCATTACTATAGGAAATGGTTCACTCCCTATTAGAAGAAGTTGAAGCACAAGCCCTACCAGAAGATATGGATCCGGATGATCCACAACTGGTTGCCCTTGCAAAAGAATGGCATGGAATAAATATGATAGACATGTGGATTCATCATGCTAGGATTATTTACAAGGCCTATCTCTAGTGGAAAGAAAAAGACCAGCTGAGCTCATGAAGGATTTGAAGGTGGTCTCTAGGCAAGACAAGGAAGCCAAAAAAATGAGCCCGAAAAAGCAAAAGGCATGGATCTAAGAAAATGATGAACAATTATTCAGAAAATCATGTCAATGTTAGAGGCATTTCCTCCATTGAATTATTGAATCTAATCTTCAAATTTTTTTCTATATAGTAATAACCGTTATAATTATTTTTTAATTATATATTATTGGTAAGTAGCTTGCTAATTTCGTCCAAATTTAAAAGATTTTTTT
>APFE031709522.1:0-28560 GCA_000404065.3 Pinus taeda
TTTATGTTTTATTACTAACATGAAAATCACCAACATTTAAAAAATATTATCCACACTTAATTCATTATAAAATTTAAAGTGTAAAAACTAATCCCTTTAAACAAAAAGGGTTGATACTCATCAACACTTTTCAAAATCAAGATGAAAATCACTAACAAAAAAAAAATGTTCACACTTGATACATAAAAAAAATTAAGGTGTAAAACTAAGCCCTCTAAAAAAATGTGTTGACGTTGTATCAACACTTTTCAAAATCAGCATGAAAATCACTAACTTTTAAAAAAATTGTTCATACTTGATACGTAAAAAAAAAAAATTAAAGTGGAAAAAATATGCTTAAAAAAAAGGTGTATTCTGGATCACCATTTTTCAAAATCGAGTGATTTTTTGCTACCTCAAAAAAACAGGTACTAGGTCGTTTTCTCATTTGATTAGTAACTATGTTTTTGAGGGAAGATTTTTTTTGGAATGTATTTATCAGCAGGTAGAAAGTTTTTTAACACTCAGAAATGGCAACATCAAGGAAAAGCCTAACTAATCCTCATATACCTCAGTTTAATGGAAAATTTTTTGACTAATGGGCTATAAAAGTGAAGGCTATGTTTTCTTCTTAAGACATTTGGGATTTGGTGGAGAATGGTTTTCAATAACCAACAAATGCAACAATATACAATGCCTTAACACAACCAGAAAGAGATTTGTTGAGGGACAACAAGAAGAAGGATGTAGAAGCCCTTTTCTACATTTTTCAAGAAGTTCATGAAAGTATTTTCCCAAGGGTTGTGGTCGCAACAATGTCCAAGCAAGCATGGGACACCCTCCAGGCAGCATACCAAGGCATGGAAAAATTCAAGACAACAAAGCTACAAATGCTAAGGAGAGACTTTGAGACAATTTGTTTGAAAGAGCCTGAGAATGTAGACTCATTTTTTACACATGTAATTGGGTTGGTTACTCAAATCAGTTCTCATGGTGAGACACTTGAGGAAAGGAGAATAGTTGAGAAAGTGTTCAAAATTCTTCCAGCAAGGTTTGATGCCATTTGCTAGGGCCATAGAAGAGACAAAACATCTCTCACAATTTTCATTGTTGCATAATTTCTTCTTGAAAGCAACAAGAAATTCCACAACAATGACTCCGTCTACTCCTATTCAAGTGCAACAAAGCAAGAAGAAATTAACATCGTCAACAAATAATAAGACAACATCATGTAGTCAAACAAGTTCTTCTCCAAGCACGCCACAAAGTGCAACACCAAGTGACATATCAAGCCCATCTTCTGCAAGCATAATAAAACCAAAATTCAGAAATTTAAATGAAATTTACGAGCAAAATGAAGTTGATAGTAGAAATGGCCTGAATTCCTTATTTGCATTATTTTGTCATGTAGATGACCCAATCCATTTTGAAGATGCAGTCAAAGAAGAAAATGGGTTGTGGCAATGGAGGAAGAAATAGAAGCAATAGAAAAGAATGACACACGAGATTCAATGAACCTTCCGTAAGGAAAATAATTCATTAGAGTGAAGTGGGTCTATAAGTACCAAAAGCAACATTCAGGGGAAGATTGAAAGGCATAAAGCAAGGCTAGTTGTCAAAGGATACAAGCACCAATATGGAAGAGATTATGTGGAGACATTTGTGCCAGTTGCAAGGATGGAGACAGTGCATACAGTCGTGTCGATTGTCGCACAACATAAATGGAAAGTGTATCAAATGGATGTAAAATCAATGTTCCTGAATGGAATGCTAAAATAGGAATTATATGTTGCGCAACCACTTGGTTATGAGGTAGAAGACCAATAAGACAAGGTGTATAGGTTGAGGAAATCTCTTTATGGGCTGAAGCAAGCACGTGTGCATGGTATAACATGATAGATGCTTACTTGCTGGACAATGGATTTGAAAAATGTGACGGTGAGCCTACTCTCTACATCAAAGAGTGTGCTGGTAAGCTTCTTATTGTAGTTTTATATGTATGTGATTCAATCTTTATAGGCAATGATGATTTCCTCATCATTGATTTCAAAGAAGTCATGAAAAGTGAGTTTGAAATGACTGACTTGGGGTTGTAAAGATATTTTTTGGGCAAAGAAGTGAAGCAAACAAAAATTAGTATTTTTATTTGCTAAGCAAAGTATGTAGCAGACATTCTGGAGAGGTTTAATATAGAGAACAACAAGCCCATAGCAACTCCAACTGTCATGGGGTTGAGTTTGAGCAAAGACGATTGCAGAAACAATGTCAATCCGACATTATACAAAAGTATGGTGGGTATCTTGATGTATTTGACCGCCACTAGGCTAGATATAATGTATGTAGTGAGTTTGGTGTCAAGGTTCATGGAGACACCCAAGGAAACACATTAGCAGGAAACCAAAAGATTTCTAAGGTATGTCAATGGGACAAAGGAGTATGGTATTTTATACACCGAAACTAATGATTTTAGGTTGGTTGGTTACACTGACAGTTATTAGGCAGGAAGTGTCGATGATAAAAAGAGCATGTCAGAATATATTTTTCATTTAAGTTTTGGAGCCATTTCATGGGCCTCCAAGAAGCGGCCAATAGTGTCATTATCAACAACATAAGCTGAATATGTCATCACAATAGCAGGAACATGTCAAGAAGTTTGGATGAGAAGGATGTTGAGGGATCTTTGCCACGACCAAGAGGGAACACCAACTATTTTCTGCAACAACACTTCCACAATTGGATTGTCAAAGAATTTTTTCTTTCACAAGAGGGCCAAGCACATTCATGCTAAATATAATTTTATTAGAGATTTAATTAATAATGGTGAAGTTGTGTTACAACACCGCAGGTCACAGGAACAGGTTGCTGATATTTTCACAAATCCATTGGCATATGAAAATTTTGTTTATCTCAGAGATTGTTTGGGAATTGTCAATGATGATAGTTCTTATTAAGGAGGAGTGTTGGACAATTAATCCCAACTACCATGTTAATTAGACTGACAACAACCATACGTATGGTACACCTCAATTGCATGTTGCGATTTTGTTTGCAGGCTGAAGGAATGAAGTTCTGAGCAGAAGTACAAACCGACCATTCCACAACACATCAGATAGTTAAAGCACTTAATGAAGGGTTGGTAAATATGTATTGGTAAACATTTATGATGCAACTCTTACTTGGAGTCCGCAACCTCTGCAAGTTCATAAAATCATCCATTTTGTATAATTGCCCATCCAGTGTCTTAAGTGTTTGCTTTGTCATGTATTAATGAGTCAAAGTTGTATGTTTTGATAAATATGAATGTAAAACTCATTTGCATTGTTGAGAGAGAGGGGGGGTATAAGTTTGAGAGGTGAAGAGAAAATCATGCAGCAAATTTTGGTGGGCACGTGAAAACAAAAATTACTGTGTTTTACTTTGTGTTACTCTGCAACCCCTCGTGAAGTGTAAACCGTCGTAAACCTTATTTTTTACTTGGTTAACCCAATCAATGCTCTCTCATTGCAAAATTCCAGTTGTTCCCACCATTTGTTGGCACAAGGAGAAGATAAATTAGATAATGCCCTGCATGAATTCAAGGATTGGTAAGACGCAACAAATTGTTTTAACCCTTCCTCCTTAGGTGGCCCATTTAATTTGTGCCCATTCCAAAGGCTGGAGTGGATCCTCCTGAGATGAGTACTTGGACATGCAATGTACACAAATTATTCAATGTTCTTGAATGCCCTGATGGACATAGAATCTATCGAAAACATACTTACAAAATGAAAAACATATCATAAACATATAAATAAAAAGTCTAAAACAAAACTTTAGGATTAACAATTCAAATATTCAAATAAAATATTTCTAAATGAAATTTATCCATTCAAATTTTTACTAAAAATGTAGAACTCCCATGGTCACATTTCAGATTCCTGTAATGCGACCTTTCTACTCTTGCGTACTTTTTCCAATTGTGGTCTTCAATCCTTGCCCGCTTTGCCTCTGTCTAGGTCGTTTGATCTCATGTGCCGAACTTATATCGATTGTAGGTTCTTTGGGCATGTCGATGTGGCTAGCCAGGCTAGCCCTCTCCATCTTTGTTTCTGTTTGTTTAAGTAAACAAAGAGACCCAACATGCCACGACAGTCAGAAAAAATTGTGATTGAGAACCCCTGCCACCGTGTGTCTTTTCAATGTACCTCCCACAGTCTGTACCGTATCAAAGAGGGGCTTCAAACTTAGTTTGAAATATTTTGTTACCTTCTCTTCTGTTCACCCCCATGGTGAGTGATATGCCCTAGTTGCAGAGTTTTTAAGACATTGCAGGTTGGATGGCCATGCATATGCCCCATCGCATAAAGAGACACATCTTAACGAGCCTTAAGCTGTTGGCATGTGCGTATAGAGTTTTTCTAGCAATCAAACTATGGATGTTATGGAGTCTAATTGATGTAGATATATATACCAATTATGCATACCCACTTTTAGAACCCATGGATCCATAAGCTCATATTTATGGATGGATCTTAATAATGCATACAATGTTTATGGGTGTCATTTAAACTAAGTTTAAATTTTGAATTTCAAAATCTCAATTTCAATTTTCCCACCTACTCGGTGTAATTTTGATTTGAATGGATTTGGAAGGAACCAGTTAAAATACAATAGGCAAAGGAGAGGCTATGAGGGTGCCATGGAAGAAGAAGTTGTTGTTGTCATGTTGTTGTGAGACACAAAGGGGCCAAAAGAAGTTGTGCGACTCATATTTATCTGTGGCTACTCTATTCATTGGTCCACATACTATCTAAATAGCCTGATTTAATTTTAGGTAAGGCTTCTCACCAAAATGATTTTTATTAGGTTCGTTCTTTCAAATATGATATTCATGAAAGGTTTGAACATATGTGTAGTAGGGAAGGGATATATGGCTCAAGACCGCATTCGTCACAGAAAAACATCAAGCTAATCAGTGTTACAAGAATTATCTTCACCAATTCTACGGGGAATGAAATATTTTGGGCACCGTAGATTTCATATTTGGGAATGTTGCAATAGTATTTCGGAGCTGCACTCTAATTTCAAGAAAATCCAATGCAAGTCAGAAAAATGTGATCACTACATAGAACAGATCAAATTTCGATTAGAACATTGGAACCTGCATTCATATATGCATTGTTGTTGTGGATGTAGACCTTGTTGCAGGCAATTTTTATTTTCATGTAGCATGTTTCGAAGGACACTATCGAAAATTGGGGCTAGCTAGAATGGTTAGTAGATATTGAGTTAGAAACCATTCCATTATGGAGAATATATGAACATTGGGTTACAGGCCGGAACAACTAACCGCGTGAAATGGCCTGGATACCGAGTCATCAACCATTCATTAGGCTTGTTGTCCATGCACATTGCATATACCCACGTGCATTGCATATGCCACTGATTAACAAATTAGCAGCGTCACTAATCATTTGAAGTTTATTTTTTTCATGGCTCAATTTGAATACTCATTTCTTACAGTGTGCCCGTTATTATTTTATATTCCATCCTAGTTCGTAAGTTGAAATTTCATATATATTTTTTATTTATTGATATGTGTACCATGTAACCATGTTGCAATTTTTGTAATTTTTTAGTCTGGCTTAAAAAAGAGGTTGTGGGATAATTAATATATTAAAATTTGTAAATCTATGTTTAAATAATCAAAATTAAACATTAGTGCAAAATTTCCTGCAAATTCTCTACAAATCTACCTCTGAGATCTATGTAGAAAATTTGACTATAGATTAACTCGATAATGCAATATACCAAAGAAAAATACAATAATCTACTTCTACTATCAAACTTTCGGAAGCTTAAAGGATTTGAGAAAGATCAAGTGGAACACATATAACCAGAGAAGAATCAATGCACATGAAAACATAGAAAATACTCAGGGGAAAGCCTCAGCTAAAAACCCCACTATCTGTATTATCATACAAGGTGGAAATATCACATAATTACACAAAACCTTAGCTCTCACAGCTAGCCAACTCTCAGTACAATCCTCTTGGATGCTCATAGGCAAACAAAGCTTCTCACAAGCCTTCTCTTATGCCTTCCAAGCCTCCTATTTCCTTGCGCAGTTTCTCCTGGGTGATCCTCCTATTACCAAGTGTAACATTGATCACTCACACTAATCTCACACCCTGTAAAACTGTGCAATCCTCAAGGAACCTTTCCTTGACTGCATGGATGAGTTTCCTTTATAAGAAAACACATGAAACTAATAGTAACTTGTCCTTGACATTTAGTTCAATTGGGTCATTCCCAGAATAGACATGCATGAGTTTCTAATGGGGGAATCTTCATTTATCTAGAGTACACTGGTTGAGTGCATGCATGCATCAACTGACTAATAACTCACAATTAGTTCCTCAAACAGGTTGGAACTAATTTAACTGGACTTAACTCAGTAAACTGAGCCAACTAATTACAACTCAAAAATAACTCAATCTTTTCTCCTTAATTAAGCGATAACCTCCTTAATTTAAGGGATAATTGTTGCATGACTTCAGAAATACTTCTTACTTGAATTTCTCCAACTAATTAACTCAAGATTAACTAATTAATTATTTTTTCAAGCAGTTGGTGAGACTAAATTTGAATTTTAATTCAAGGACAAATTAAAATTGGAATATTCAGGATTTTGTTTTTTATCATTTCTTGTTGCTATTTTCAACTCTCCCTCTCAACAAGAAAGGAACTCAACTCAATCCTGATCCTGAACCTTAGGAATGTTATGCATGTAACACTTCTCTCTAGTGCTTTTGCTTTAGAAACTTCAGAACAAAAAAAAATCCAACCTAAATCACTATGATGCATCTGTCATCAAAGTCTCTGACTATTATTACCTCTGTCAACTGAAAACTCTGTGCTTCTGCTGACTCAGCCTTTCTGCACTATTGTCAATCCTTATTTGCACTCTTCAGTATCTGATTGCTCTAGCCTCTGTCACTTTGATCTCTGACTGCAGCAATGCCACTAATTCCTCTCGCTACTATGTACTTTGGGCTCCTGTAGCAAGGTGCAATCCATGAGATAAAACCTCTCAATGGACACTGCCCAATTTAAACCTTCTTGGGATTATCACTTCACATCGCCCCATCTCACACTTGGAGTTATGGGTACACGTGATCCCTCTGCTGACTCTAATTGTGGCTCCTCCACAATTGTCTGAGACTTCTTTTGGGACTGCATGTTGAGAGGTAATTTACTCTCCCTCTCAACCACCAAGTCTCTAACATTTTCCTTGCTCCTCAAGGCTTTGCATGCATCCTGAACCTCAAGAGCATACAAGTTCTTAACTCCTGAACCGATATGTTTCACCTGTCTTGTGGTGATGTGTCTAAGGAAAACCTTTCGCATACTGAAGACAACATCGTATCCTTTGTCCTCCAACATCGCGACCGATACCAAGTTCTTCTTCAGTCCAGGCACATACTTCACATCGGTCAAGGTGATAGGAGCTTCATGCTCCATTTGAAAAGCAACTGTACCCACTCCTGAAGCACTAAACCTTTCATCATCACCCATCTCTATGCGCATCTTTAGGTATTTCTCCTCCAAGGTACTTAATAAACTTTTATCACCAATCATGTGGAATGAGGCTCCACTGTCAAGAAACCAACCACAACCCATCATCAAAGACACCATCCATGCGATGAGAGTAAAGTCCATTTCGAACTGAGAGGCCAATGCCTCACCTTCCGATCTATACGAGGATCCCTTCTTGGACTTCTTTGATGAGAAATTAGTTGCATAATGACCCATCTCATGACAATTAAAGCATCTCACTCTAGACTTGTCACCCTTCTTCACTCCATGAGAAGAATTCGATTCAGAATGGGACGCCTTCCCCTTACCTTTCCTTGCCTTACTTGCTAAGGCCAGATTTTCTTCATCATCATCCTTGGATGAAGAACCATCTCAAGTGCTCCCCCTGATCTCCTTTTGCATGAGATCTGACCACAGTTGTTCCCAATCCGATAGTTCTCACAGAGTCCTGGTAGCTATTCCAGCTCTTTGGAAGGCCAAGGAGAGCGAGGCTCACCATATCATCAATGGCAATAGTTATTCCCACACTTGCAAGCTCATCTCTACAGGTGGTGAGCTTGTTCAGATATGTGGAAATAGTATCGTCGTTCTCCATCTTGATTCTTCGAAGCTTATAATTGAGCACCAATTTGCTCTAGTCCCTATTGTTTTGGTAGAGGTCCTTCAATGTCTTCCACATTGAATATGGAGTATCCTTCCAATGGAGACTTGAGACAATATGGTCTTGAACTCCCTCAAGGATGATCCGTCTCGCCCTTGCCACACACTTCTTCCATTAAGCCAACTCTTGTGCATTAGTTGAACCTCACTTTGGGATTTCTTGATCAATAAAATCCTTTAAGCTATTGTCTTCTAATACAACCTCCATGCGATATTTCCATGCCATGTAATTTGAGTTTCCTTCCAAGGCATACTCGAGTGTCAATCCATAGAATGCCATTGACCAACCTAAAGTATGATATGAATTCGATTTTCACCTGCAACCTTGAACTTCAAACTTTGAATTCTCTTCTCAGTATACTATTCATGGCTTTGATAACCTTTGCTCCAATAAACCTAGCTCTGATACCATGCAAAATTTCCTACAAATACTCTAAAAATCTACCTCTGAGATCTATGTAGAAAATATGACTGTAGATTAACTCGATAATGCAATATACCAAAGAAAAATAAAATAATCTACTTCTACTATCAAAATTGTGGAAGCTTAAAGTATTTGAGCAAAATCAAGCAAAACACATATAACCAGAGAAGAATCAATGCATATGAAAACACAGAAAATACTTCGGGGAAAGCCTCAGCTAGAAACCCCACTATCTGTATTATCATACAAGGTGGAAATATCTTAGAATTACACAAAGCCTTAGCTCTCATAGCTAGCCAGCTCTCAGTACAATCCTCCTAGATGCTCACAGGAAAACAAAGCTTCTCACAAGCCTTCTCCTCTGCCCTCCAAGCCTCCTATTTCCTTGCGCAGCTTCTCCTCGGTGATCTTCCTGTCACCAAGTGTAACACTAATCACTCACACTAATCTCACACCCTGTAAAACTATGCAATCCTCAAGGAACCTTTCCTTGACCGCATGGATGAGTTCCCTTTCTAGGAAAGCACATGCAACTGATAGTAACATGTCCTTGACATTTCGTTCTGGGTCTTTCTCAGAACAAACATGCATGAGTTTCTGATGAGCGAATCTTCAGTTATCTAGAGTACACTTGTTGAGTGCATGCATGCATCACCTGGTTGATAACTCACAATTTGTTCCTCAAATAGTTTGGAACTAATTTAATAGAACTTAACTCAGTAAACTGAGCTAACTAATTACAACTCAAATATAACTCAACCTTATCTGCTTAATTAAGGGATAACTATTTCATGACTTCAGAAAGACTTCTAACTTGAATTTCTCCAACTAATTAACTCAAGATGAATTAATTAATTATTTTTTCAAGCAACTAGTGAAACTAAATCCAAATTTTAATTCAAGGACAAATTAAAATTGGAATATTCCGGATTCTATTTTTATCATTTCTTGTCGTTATTTTCAACAATTAGCAATTAAATATTATTATTATTATTATTATTTATTTTTAATTTGTGTAAAAAAGTGAATATAGAAATACATTCATAAGTACATATGATTACAAATAAGAAAGTGAAAAGAAACAAATTAGAAGAGAATAATTAGAATATAATTACTATAATTATGTGTATTAATAAAAAAGAGTAAAGTTGAATAATATGAAAATTAAAATAAGTAATAGAATATAATGCAAATTAAAGAGAATATAATATAATTTTTTTTATTACAGTGTAATTAATAAATATGGTAAAATTGATGGTTTATAAATGGATAATATTAATTATAATAAAATGGTTAATCATTAAACTAAAATAAGTATATATATAGTTTTTTATTAAAAAAGGGAGTACATGAAAACATTTATTAAGTATATGGGGCTAAAAAACATCATATTTCAAAATAAACTGTAAAGAGTAGTTGTGAATGTCTTTTTCTTGTGGTAAATTAAAACAAATATGTAACAGTTCAAAATTTCTAAAACATATTAACAAAAAACTTTTCAATATTACCAACATAACCATAGGGAAATGACAATAAAAAGAGTCCAATCATAAATAGATTTCTACTTGCTCTTAGCTAGTAATTTCGAACCCTTATGAGCACTAAGAACTAAGAACATATCGTGTTAAGGAAACAAATGTTTTATAGTGAAGCCAAAAACCACTATTTTGCATAAGCTTATTTTGCACCCTAATCCACCACCATTCTCTTGCTTTCTCCAAGCTTCCAAGTAACCCCATTGTCACTAATTGTCCTCACCTTTTGATTCGGTCCATGCATGAACTAATCACTAGGATTGGAGAGCCTTCCCTAATCAGAATTGGGCGAAGACCATGGATGCAATTTTAATAGAAAAGCTAGAGAGATTGTGAAATACTACAAGCCATCATTTATCGTCCCTAATATCTTGTTCTTCATTCTAAAAAATTATAAATGACCAAAACTAGTGTTTCTTCTCGTCTTACCATGTTGCATTCAAGTGTATAAAAGAGTAACAAAAGGATACATTGTATTTTCAATATATTAAAATCATTTTACATCAAAACTAATATCGACAATAAGCCATCTCTCTTATCACATATCATAATATTTATAATGGTGTTCATAAGCACCCTATATTGCATTAGTTATACCATAAACACTACTTAGCGATTCACAAAATTATCAAAAACTTCTATGCTACCTATTTTCTTACTGCAACACAAGACAACCAAAACTACCCTGAAGGGCCATATAATTACAAAATGATATTCAAAATATTATAATGTTTCCTTTCATGTAAGAAATCATAAGTCCTTGTCACTAAGGGTTGGAATAAAATAGATCTATCATGAAATAAGTAGTTGATGATCACTCAAAACGTTGTCTTAACTTGTTATCCATAGACCTATTGATCTTACATGTTTACACTCATTATGATTTCTCCATTTATTTGCATATGTATGTGTACTTTTGTGTGAAAAATGTTTATCCTTATCATAATGCATGCAAAAGACCAAAATACATTGACTGCAAACCATGATCATGAGATTTTATCATAGTTGAAAATTGGTTGTTTGATATTTTTCTAGAATCTTGAAAATTTTAGAAGTTTATCTAATTTCCCAATTAAATTGAAACAAACACATAATGTATGCATGTTCCTTGACATTCAAATGAAATTTTGTACCGTCTAACATGTATTTCAAATTGACACTTATCCACTATTAAAAAAATGATCTTCTCATTGGGACTCTAAATTTCCTCAAGCTTCACCAAATCCACACAATATATTCATCATACAAATGTCAACTAATAATGGTTCTGGGTCATAAGTGATTAATGTGTGATTTTTCATGTGCATAATAGTTCAATAATTAATCAATCATTTTCCATTGTATATGTCCTTAGCAGAATTTAATTATTGAAGCTTTACTAAAATCACTTACAAATTCATCAAAGTTGTTGAATTTGAGCTTTCTTACAATTACATAAAACTGGAAAAGAGCAAAAATCATCTTACTAGAAACTATTTTATTTCTTCTAAATAATTGATCTCAATAATGTTTCCCCATTAATTTCTAAAGTCACATGGCTCCATTTTGTTTACATGTTATGGCAATGCTAACTTGGATTTATTTTTTCTTACAAGATAGGGAAATGCCACATGGAAATAGGAGGTTGGTAACTTAAAACAAGTGTCTTCTCAATGCGCTTTGTGTAATAAAGTTGGACACATCAAAGGTGGCAGACACACCAAAAGTGTGAAAGGTGGTAGAAGCACTAAATGATTCACATATTGGGATTATTCGGTACAATTTTGATTGTGAGGAAGAGCACATTATTTTCATGATCACTAAAGATATTTAGATTTATTAGTATCAAAACTATATTCATGACCATTGAAGAGCTGGAGACTTATCACCCCAAAAAGTTGTTGCTAACACTCAAGGTTTCATTGGTATCATCGATCATTCTTCTAATGGGTTTGAATAGTATTCCTTCTAATGTCTGAAATGATGAGTCTGTGGAGTTTTTATTTCAATTATTGGTCAACTTATATGAGAATATCTATGCCAGGGAAATTTCAATTGGTAGTTACAAATATCTATGAACCTATTGAGTTATGCATGCTTCTAGAATGAAATTCTAAAGGGGAATTGTTATAGCTCTGATACCACTTGTTATATATTTGATCAAAAAATACAAGATAATGCAAATATACCCATAAATAATAAGATAGAAATAGATAGAAATGCTTCACTTTATATTGATATCAAAACCCTTAAGGTAGGGAAACACCATACATTCACTCCTTAAGGAAGGAGAACACTCCACAAGCCATATGCCTGTTCATACAATATTCCTTGACATCTCTCAATGTGGGAGTCTCTAGCTCTATATAGGCCTCATACATATAATACCATGGGTCATTACCATGGTTCCCTCAATACCATCTATCTAATACCATGGGCCCATTACATTATTACTAACTACTTGTGGTCCCTTACATGATACGGGTTAACCACCTTATTTATTACTATGGCCCATCCCATTATTACACTATTCCCTTGGGTGCCTCCCTTTGTACCCCATATTACCCCCCCTAGGTATACTACATTCCACCCCCCTTAACATGTTTCGTCCCCGAAACATGGGAAGAACACAAATAATAAGATCTACTAAAACGAGTAGTCCACTAGTACTATGCACGTGCATCTAGCCATCCAAGAGAAAGGTCAACCCTCGATATAGGTGGTGCCTTGCTCGCTTAAGATGGAAGTTGACCGTGGCGGATCTTCTGTGTTGATGTGTAGTAGGTGGATCGCCGCTCCTCTCTATCTATCATGTGGGGGTTGTTGTCCTTGTGGCTAATTTGTTGCCATCTTGATGGTTGTTTTTTTGTAGGGTGATGTGGGTGGTGATATGCTAAAGTTTTAACCAATAGTGGAGCCTGAGTGGTATCTGGTACATGTTGTGGTGCCTGCTGTTGTGTCTTATCTTCCAATATTACTTCAACTACTAAGCCCTCATTTAATGTATCAACACCTGTAACCTTTTCTGCTTCAGCCTCTGTTTGTGTTTGATTGTCGATCATCAAAGGCTCATCATCTGATGTGTAAGTTTCATTAGAGCTTTGTGCTACTACCTCCTTAGTCTCTGTTTGTGGCTTAATGGAAATATCCTACAATGTAATTTTCTTCTTTTTATACCAGAGCTTTAGGAATTTCTTTTGCACATTAATATTGATAGTACCCATGGATTCCATCCAAGGATATCCCACAACAACATCCATGTTATGCATATCTGAATTATAAAAATCACCATGCAACACATATTTATCCATAGAAAGCTTCAAATCCTTATAAACTTGAACATCCTCATCATCAACCTGTGTGTTTTCAATGTGTTTGGCTGGAACTTGCAATTTTTTTGCCAAATTAACATTGATAAAATTATGCTTGCAACTAGGATTTATAGACACAACGATCTTCTCCTTCTGAATCAATCCATGAACCTGCAATAAGGAGATACCAGTAGGATATAACCTCACATGTTTCTCATTATCTTGTTTTCAAGCATGAGACCATCTGTCTAAAAGGAATTTTTCAAATTCATCATCAGGCAGGTTGGGACACTTCTTTTGGTTAAGTAATCGCCACCATGTGGCCGCCTCATCTATAAATTTAGCCACTACCAAAAATATCCAATGTTTTTCCCATACTTTATTTTGTGTTTTTATGTGTTCTTCAATAGTAGGACCATTATCTTTTCTTGTAAAATATGGAGACGCCATGAAGAGTGTTTTGAACAAAATTCACTTACTTGGCAAAAATTTGAAATGGCCACAATTTAGTCAATATTGCTCAGAATCCCTATTATGACTTGTTTTTGGAATTGAAACAACCATTCTGCATCTTCCCATGTGATATAAATCTCGATCTAGGCACTGGAATTTCCTATTCATGCTGCAACTGTGCTGCCGTCACAAAAAATTGTTGAAAAACAACTGATTTTAAATTAGCGATATCTCCCTCATCTGGACTCTGATTCGACTATTTTTTTTTTTTTTTGAAATTGGGTTTTTTTCACAGATAATCCAGATCTGCAATTAGATTCTTCAGATTATGCACCAGAACGTACAGATATGCGCCGCAAACCCACCGACCCAAAAAAATGCCTGCAAGAACACTGATTTTTAAATCAGCAAGATCTCCTTCATCCGGACTTCAATTTGGCATTTTTTTTTTTTGTAACTTGGGTATTTTTTCATCAAAAACCCAGATCTGCAATTAGATTTTGCAGATTTTGCCCCATATCATACAGACCTGATCTGCAAATTCACCGCCCCAGAAAGTTCCTGCAAAAAAAAAAAATTCTCCACTTTTGCCCAAGAAAGTGCTCTGATACCACTTGTTATAGATCTGACCTGCAAATATATGAAATGATACAAACATACCCAGAAATAACAAGATAGAAATAGATAGAAATGCTTCACTTTATTGATATCAAAACCCTTAAGGTAGGGCAACACCATACATTCACTCCTTAAGGAAGGAGAGCACTCCACAAGCCATATGCATGTTCATACAATAATTCATTGACATCTCTCAATGTGGAGTCTCTAGCCTCTATACAGGCCTCATACATACAATACCATGGGTCATTACCATGGTTCCCTCAATATCATCTATCTAATACCATGGGCTTATTACATTATTACTAACTACTTGTGGTCCCTTACATGATACAGGTTAACCACCTTATTTATTACTATTGCCCATCCATTATTGGGTACCTCCCTTTGTACCCCATATTATCCCCCCCATGTATACTACATTCCATCATTGGCATCATCGATCATTCTTCTAATGGGTTTGAATAGTATTCCTTCTAATGTCTGAAATGATGAGTCTCTGGAGTTTTTATTTCAATTATTGGTTGACTTGTATGAGAAATATCTATGCTAGGGAAATTTCAATTGGTAGTTATAGATATCTATGAACCTATTGAGTTGTGCATGTTTCTAGAATGAAATTCTGAAGGGGAATCCCCTAATGTAATATGGGATCGAGGGATGAACTATAAGATTCACAGTAACATGGCTGGGAAGATGCATTCTAACACCGACCTTAGTGATCTTGGGGATGGAATCAAGTCATCTAAAGTTAGACGCTAAGGAAAAGGAATTGAGAGAAAAAATTGATTATGCTTTTTTATAGAATTAGAACTAGTTTAATTTTTATTTTCAATACATTCTTATATGTGAACATGTCTAGAGAGTTTTCATTTTCTTAAAATCAATATAAAAATAAAAAATTTTATTTTATTTGTATTAATATTCATTACATGTATTTTTTTAATGTTATTCACATACTGCAATATAATATAATTTACATATCTAAACTATTCACTCTTTTAAGGCCAATGATTCCACCGATGAGAAAGCTCATAGAACTACTTCAATGAGATTCGATGAAGTACCTATGGGAAAATGAGAGAGAGAGAGAGTGAGTGAGAGAGAGAGAGAGAGAGAGAGAGAGAGAGAGAGAGAGAGAAATGAAAATAGAGGGATAAATAGCATTAGGTATAAATTATTCACAATGGTATAAACAACAATTCCATCCACTTAATTCCATTCCATCGAATTCCTCCTTACTAAGGTTTTCAAATTGCACAAAACTATGGTTTTCAAATGCTACTTCAATATACATTGATGAAAATTGCCAACTTGAAATGCATGATCAATATGGTGAGTTTAATTATGTTTTCAAATTATATACTCAAGTTTGAACTCACTATGTTGGAGTTTCCACATTCCACATTACTAGTATTTTCAAATTCCACAGAATCTAAGGTTTTCATATTGCACAAATTATGGTTTTCAAATTGCATAATGATATTTCCTAATAATGCAGACGTGATTTTGAGCCATGCCAAGTTGGAAACCTTGCTGGTATCCTAGTTGGAAGCTTATACCTTATTGAGCGTAGATGCCTAGGAACACATGTGCATTCCTAGGAATGAGCACACATTCCTCTAGGAACATGTTCCTAATGGCCTCATTACCACTTCAGGGCCATCATCTTTGTGTGAGTGCCCTTATTCGATTCTTAATTGTTTTTCAATTATGCATAATCCTTCTCGTGGTCTTATTATATAATTTCTCGCAACATTTCTTCACACAGTTCATGTTAGGTGTTTTCCCATTGGTCTACATAATTTATTTGCTTTGCCACATATGAATTCTTTTCCAGAAATGACTTATGTGATTCCACAACTGCTTACCACATGTTTATTCATTTACAAGATATCACTAGAGTGTTAAGTTATTTCATCATGACTTTTCCCTACTTCTGAAGGCTTCCAACATGTTCTAGTTGATTTCTTACACTTATTTAAGAAACTTCCACATATTCACTTTATGTATCTATGTATTACTTTTTTATTTTAATCTCATCATTCTAGATTGGTCATGGTTATGAGCACTGCAATAGCTTATCGTCATTCATTTCTTTAAATCCTCATTTTTTTATACTTACTTTTCTAACTTCTCATAGGTATATTATCATTTAAGGGGTGATTTTCTTCCAATTTTGATGTCATTCACATGTACTTTAGGGAATCACAAGACTATTTCTCATTTCTATTTTCTCATGATTTGGATTAAATCATTATATTTTTTTTAAACTATCTCAATGCTTTTAGAGTGGAGGAATCAAGGGAATCAACTTACAGGTTTATTTTTATCCATGGGTCCCAATTTGCAAATATAGGGTTTGAACCATTCCAAAGCCATTTTGAGGCATCAAAGGATTTTTTTAGGATAAAAAAACTCACTTATGCAAGACCCTCTAGTGCTCGAAGTTCGTATAAAAAATTTATGCCTCATGCAAGTTGACCTAGCGTTTTGATCACCATGGTAAAAGTAGATATCACGTCAACTCCCTCTGCTCATGCATATGCATCCAATCATGTGTGTGCTTTCAAAAGACTCTTGAAGGTCCAAAATTGTAACTCTAGTTGAGGATCGAGGGAATCAAACCTTACCCCTAGATGGTTATCAGGTTATGTTAAATATTGGGCCACTAGGAGGAGTAGGGGTTCCATTCAATGTTATTGTATTTTATTGCATATTTGAGCAAAGAAACATAGAGTCGAAAGTTAGAGAGAAAAAAAAAAAGGGGGGTTAATATTTTGTAGTAGCTTTACAAGTCACATGTATTAAATAACTCTGTATAGAGTGCCTCTTTCTTCGTATTTCCACATTTTTCCATACTAGAGAATAGAGAGCAAAGCAACCACACCTTCTAGCTAGGTTTTCTCACGTAAGGGCTTCCCAGGGAGAAAAAGTGCTTATTTTGGCTTGTAGTGCATATTTATTTTCATTCTATATTCCTCGCATTTTAGCTAACTTATTTTTAAGCATACAAAAAGTAAATAAAGAATCTGAGATCTAAAAGGAATTAACATTGATAATACAAATTTCAATATTTTATTAGATCTATAGTGATGAATGGTTCCAATGGAATGTCCAAGACAATTTATTGGTCATCTCCACATTTTTCTTAAATGGCTATTTTCTTATTTACTTCCACATATTATGTTAGTCAGTTTAGCATATTATGTGATTGCATGTTCTTCATGTCTGATGATCTTTTTTTGATGTCCATAATTAGACTTTTATCACCATTCTTCCCATATCCAAGATGAAACGCCCTCAAAGCAAGACAATATAATAACCATTAATTACGAGTGAGGCTCAAAAATCATCTTGATCCATTTTACATTTGAACCCACCATTCATATTAACTCGAATTGCATTTTCAAATTATGTCATTATCATCAAGTTGTTACTTTCATTAACTGTATTAAAATATTTTATTATGAGGATAAATATAAAATTATATTATCAAGACATATATGAAAGACAAATATACATAAAATAATTAGATGAAATAGCATTTCTCACCCGAATCATGTGACACAATTTCAAGCAAGAATGTGATTTTTTATTGTTTAAAATACTTCTTTGGATGCATAAATGGATTCAATGCCCTGAACACCCCAGGGCACTAGAATTCTACAAATTAAACAACTTAAATGTTTTAAAAAATATTTGCTAGAATTTGGTTAAAATTAACGATGAAAAATGCCATGGAGAAAGTTATTTCATCTATAAGTTAGGCTATACCTAACATAATTAATAACATGTTTTTTTCCGACACATTGTACGTATTTATTGGTCATATCTATATTTCCTTATCATAATAGTTCCAAATTTCTTTATCTTCTCTTCCTCAATCATATACATTTCATCATATCTAAAATGTAATAACAAACCTTTATATTCACATAAAATTACTCAAATTAATAAAGTCATATAATTTCATAATTATGATTTTTTATTTTTTATTATATAAATTTATCAATAACCAAATTATACTCATTATATTTAATCACATATTAAAATTACAATCTATACAAATTATAAATCATAATAACAATAAGTATAACAATATTTCCTAAAAATTTCATATAAAAACATTAACTTGTTACGGATCTTAATTTTTTTTTAAAATATTATAAAATCTTCAAATTCATTTTAATCCCTATTCCAAATGGTGAAGTATGGCATTCTCCCCTTCTAAAATACAATCAAAGTTGTTATACTAAATTATATATGAGTAAAACTCATACACAAATATTAACCATTAATAAAATTTTCCACCACAATACTCAAATATATCTTAACAGATTTCATAAAAATAACATTGTCAATTAAATAAAAATAAAAGTATAACAAATATGGTAAAAAACATGGTTAATTAAATAAAACTAAATATAAAACCTAAAAACATTATCCATTGTACTTCGCAAATATGGCATGAATACTTATGGATGATACTCGGAAATGTCATAACAACAGTACTGAGTAAAATCAATAAAAAGGGACCAGTTCAGTTAACAGAATTTTTTATAATATTTTATAGATTTTAGTAGTCAAAGTATTCCCTGACATGGGTTCTTTGTTTTACAAAGAAGGGATTTTCATATAAAAAACTTGGTCATGAACTTAAAAATTTATTATTATTATTATTATTATTTAATTCAATAAAAATATAATTAATTTATTATTTTTTAAATATTATATATATATTTTTAATTTATCTCTAAATTTATTAATTAATTAATTATCATTATTAATCTTAGAATAATTTTAACTAACTTTTCAATTCAAAACTTTCAAAAAAATTAAAAATAAAATATATAATCTGTTTTTTTACGCAAAAAAAAAGTATATTTTTTAAGTAACCTAAGTCTACGCCTAGTCGCAACAAGCACACAGGGTTACATTGCCATTTTCAATACTGACCAGAGGAAAAAATTATTACAGACCCTTTACATATTAAGACCTAGAAGATTAATTGTACACGTGATTACGTTCGATTACAAAAAGGAACACCAAGAGATTAATTGTGCATCTGAATACATTTGATTACAAAAAAGAGAAAAAGACCCCTCTAGCAACAACCATGCACCTTAGTCATTCTCCATCCTTGGTCAATTTAGATCAATGTCTCTCTTGCTAGACTCCTCCTAATTTTGGCCAGTGCTTGTAGGAGTTTCGTTGCTCAGTTTGAGTTCCATAATTATATTCTAGAGTGCATCTACTTCATCAGTTAGATGAGATGTCTAATTCTGTAGAACTAATAATTTCATAGTGTGTTCCATCTGAGTGTAATACATTTGGAAAAATTTCACCTGCAAATCATAATCTACCATGTGGAGGGCTTCATGTGCATACATAAAGTGCGTGTAGGGCCTGACTACTGAGGAATCTTCTAAGTCATAATCTGAGTTCATGATAGAACATTGACTAGAGTTTCGAAATAAACAAAGAGCCAGGGGAAACCACCCAATAATCCCCATTATGACTTTAAATCCTGTCTAAGAGAATTGTGAGCTTAAATGTTCCAATTCAACTTTTTGAGGATGTGAATTTTTAAACATCTTCTGAGGAGATTAGGGTCAACTGCATGACAGGGGACATAAATTTACATATCCTTCCTTGAACCAAAGACAAACATAGAGCTCTAATAGACCACTGAGTTGTTGGGTTCCTACCTAATGAAGCCTTAGGAATTCTTAATTGGAATGAATTACTACTCAGAACCACGAGAGGCCAGCCTAGGCTTTTGGAATTACCATCCAAATTGAGAAGATTTCCAAAAATCAAAATGCAAACAAGAAACAATGATGTACCTTCTTGAATTAGGCATCGAGTGAAACTTAAGTCGATTAAGAGAGGAATCCTAGTTGATGTCGAGGTGGCTTCCAAGCCAGATATCCCCGACTTCTAAAATTCCCATGATTTGGAGTGATGAACCCACAAAAATTACCCACATATATGGGGTAACAATAATATGAATTGGAGCTCTTTGCGGAGATGTCAGAAAATTAACTTGCTTACCACCACACTTGAAACCCAACACTACACCAAAATCAAATTTACAGACTTCTGAGAAAATTAGGCAGACAAAGAAGCACACACATGCATGAATGCATCCATATTAGGGCTCAATCGATATTTAACATTAATTTTCCTGCCAAGTCACACGATTCACACTAGATTGACCTTAAATTTCTCAATACTTATATTAAAGAGATCCATCATTATGCTGAGAGGAGGGCGATTCAAAGTTTGGGTTAGAGGGATGTTGTTAACCCAAGTATGCGAGATGAAGATCATTGCTACTACATGACGTTGGTTTGCAATATTTGCCATGTCAAAGGTGATGTGAACGATAACATAAGGCCAAACCTTATTGTATTTTATATAATTATGAAGGAACTAAGGAGCAATGCAGCAAAGGAAAGAGGGATTTCAAGGAAAGGGATAGGGATTCAAATTAATTCTAAGGTGAACCATATTCATATAGTGAAAGGACCAAGGTGGCAACCAAACAAATGTGACCATAAAGAACTTAGGGGATTGCACAAAGCATTTTAAAGTCATTGTGATCTATAAACTGTGGTGGATATTTCATTGAATAGTTCGTCACAATAGATATGATAATATTATATTAGAAATTTGAAATTCTACATTATTACAATTTTATTAAATTTCTAGATTTATAGATTTTACTATAATTAATGCATGCATACGAATGGAAATTATGTAGAAAATAGAGAATGACAAAACAAAAATCAAACACACACACACACACACATAAGACACAAGATATTCTTTGGGAAAACATTTTGGGAGAAAACCTAGTTGGAAGTTGAGTTCGCTCCACTCTCTTTCTTTGTCTATAAATATGGTTGCAAGTACAAAAAAGTATGGCTCGTGGCCCATGGGATGCTACAAGTCACAAGTCCTCTTTGTGTGCTCTACCTCCTATCCCTCTTTGCTAATTTTTCTTAGCTTTCGAACAAATTCATTCAAAAGAATGGAATGGCTCTTCCTCCTAGTGGTTTGGTTATAACACAACTTGATAGCCTATTAGTGTTTAAGTTTGACTTCTTCAACTCTGGCTTCAATTCTTAGCCAGAGTTACAATATAAAATATTATAGAGTATTTTACATCAAAATCACATGGCTAGGCCCTTTTCCATGAATAATGAGGGCTGACGCAACATCTTCTCAAACCATGGTGGTGAAAATAGGAAGGTCAACTTTTGAGTGGCACAATTTTTGCATACGTACTCTGATTGACGCGTTTCTTATGTCATTGGAAAGATATGTGTGTAGAATAGCATGAAAAGGTGTTGCGCTAATGTGGCAATTTTTTACTACCAAAAACATTATTTGATGCCTCAAAACACTTCCGAAAGGTTCTAGACCCTGTTTTTGCCATACTGGGTCATGTTGATAAAAATGGTCCCATGAGTTGATTCCTCCATTTTTTCCACTTCGAATGCATCAAGATGGATGAAACACAATATGATGATCCAATCCAGCTCACATTTATTTCTAACATGGCATCTTCCAAGTAGCATACTTTATTAGCTTGCAAATTTGCTTCCTCATTGTTAGCTCTAATAATTTGATGAAACTTCTTGGACTGAAAAAAACACCCAATCTTCTGATCCCTTGGAGCACCAATCCAAGAGAATTATCTTTAAGACTATTCTCATTATTAAAGTTTTGAATAATAAACTGAGAATCTCCTAAAATAATGATATCCTTCACACTTTTATCTTTATCTACCCTTAGTCCTTGTAGAAACCTTTATCTATGCTTAGTGCTAAAATAACATTTATTCAATCACACTTTTTTAATATATATATATTATATTATATACTATAATATAATTATCATTTACACTATACATTTTTTTAAAATATAATAGATAATAATTTTTTATATTATTATAAAGTCATAATTCACCAATTTAAAATTTCAAAAATTTAAATATATATCAGCATTTGTATTTATAAGAAAAAAATACTCAATCATTATAAATAAATATATTATATAAATAAAAAAACATTTATTTTATTATATGGCAAAACTTTATTATCATGTCATTATTATTATGAATTTTATCACATCTCAATTACAGATTATAGATCAAGCTAATTCTTCCATTCTCACCCACTCATAACCCATCTAATTCAAAATATAAAGATATATATATTATTGATGTATAAACTAAAACCATTTTTATTTTTCTTTTCCGTTTCATAGATTTCTTTCCATACTAGATCACGGCATTCCATTGATAAATAATAAATATACACAAAATCCTAATTTTACTACTTTTCTTTATTCAAATCTCTTATGGCTTATGATGAGATGCTAATACAATTTCATTGAAGCATAAGCCATGTTATACCTTACCTGAACATACAAAACTGGGGCAATGAGCATTTCCAAATTATTAGTGCAGAACCCCAAAAGTAACTTGCTCCAACCTGAATTTGTTTCTCTACACAGGAGACATGGAGGCATCATAATCGACTAGTTCCATGCTTTGAGCTCTACAATAAATGGTGCGAGGACAGAATTCAGATATTAAACGTAACAAGCTACAGGGTACATAGGCTTTCGGCGGTGAAAAGTTTTCGGCAATAAACGATTATCGTAAAAATGCCAACGTTTGTTTGTATAACAAACGGTGATAGAGAAGTGGGCCCGAGAAACCATGTAAGCATGTTAAGAGAATCTGAAATCGGATAAGGGTTGTCGATCTCGTGCAATCAAACATGATGAATCTGCCTTAGAACTATTGCAAGATTGAAGAACATGATTTTCTCTAACACTTTCATTACCATGCATTTGGGCACATTGGGTGGTCTCAGCAGCTGGGTGAACCACCCCGATCATTTCTCCACCACCACATGATGTAGAGAATGTCGACATGACGGACAAGAGGGATTGGGAACCACCCATGCATCAATCCAATTTGTGTGGAAACTGTGGCAGCTTTCTGAGAATACTCTCACCTTTTCAACTTCCACAAATTCTGTTAAGAAAATGCGGCAATCCATGCCGTGAGGGGCGACCTTGTGCCACACACAGTGGTATGTAGTGCTTTTATATCGATTTTCTTTCCAGTGTCACTTTTAACTCCTGCGACACCAACATCGATTTTTGGTTGAGACCCCACTTGTTGTCGTTTGCAACGCACTATAGCGTAGCAAGGCACTCAAGCTCAACACGCATAGGATGGAACAGAGTAACGCATGAGGAAAGAAACAAAGAAACAAAGAAATTATTTTAACATTTACGAGGTTAAAGATAGCCTATGGGACACATTGCTTCTTCCACTGTTTATTGTATTTGGCCTTTTTTCTGTGAAGCTTCAAAATAAATGCTCCCAATTTCTCGAAAAACCCCTTGCTAAATAGATTATCCCAAGAGCTAGTTGTTAGCATATCTCCATATCTTTCCATGTTGTCTTTAAAGCCCTCACATTCTAAAATGAAATGCTTTTCTATTTCTACTTTTCCGGAAGAACGAAAAATGCATACTCTTTCCTCCCACACTTCTTTTGGCCTTTTCCAGCGGCCTTTTTCACAACAGAGTTGATGAGAATTAGTCCTTAACTGAGCAATAAGAGTTTTGGCTCTCTAAGAGATATTGGCTTCTATGTGTTCTTTTAGTCGATGACTATGAGTGGGATTAAACACTTCAATATGGTACATTTTCTTTCTTTCTAGCTCCTTATCTCAAGTACGCTTGTGGAACTTTTCCATAACCAAAGCTTTTATCTCTTTGTTGTTTATGGGACACACGTTCAAGCAAATACCCCATTTACTCAACCATTTGTTATTTTGTTGCATCCAAGTTTTTTTTCTCTTGCACAATCTATGATTAAAGACAATCTTAGACCATCTACCCTCTTCCATTTGCTTATTTTTTTTAAATACCTTATGATTCGCACCATAGCAATTGCTTCAATAGGAGTAGTCGCTATTTCATTTAACAAGATAGCATAAGGAACTACACTTTTAATCTTAAATTTATTTGTAATCAAACGCTTCTGAATTTTCTCGATTTGTCTCCACTGCATGTCAGATGTACCACTGGTCCATAGTTCACAACCATAGCGAATCACTGGAATCACTAGAAATCCAAAAAGAGTTTGAGTGGCTTTCCAGTCCCATAACTCTGCCTCTCTACAACTATTTTGAAAAGCATAAAATGCTTTTCAACCCCCCAAATTTCTTTTCTTTCTACAACCATTCGAGCTTAGATATTTGTTGAAGTTAATTCTGAGGTATTTGTAATTCGCAACTTCTTCTAGAATGTTGCCTTTAAAGTAGAACTTATCTTGGTTATGTTTTCTTTTCTTAGAGAAAATCACTACTTTCGTTTTGCTAATATTCACTTACATCCCCACACTTCTACAAAAATGCTCAAGGGATAGTAAGTGCTCTTGCAAACCAAGAGCCCATTTAGCAATCAGAATAAGGTCATTGGCATACAAAAGAAGCCTTATAACAAACTTGCTCAAATAGATACCATCACCCCCTTATGAATTTAACCACTCCTTAAGCTTGTCGATATATAAACCAAAAAGGGTAGGAGACAACGAGCAACCTTGCTTTACCCCGATATTGCTTCTAAAACTTTCAGAAATGCCTGCTGAAGTTCTAATTTTGACTTTCACCTCTTCATTCAGTGTATGCACAGTTTCTCTCAAATGTTTAGGAACCCCAAGTTCCTCCATTCTGTGTCAAATCGTATCCCTAGAAATTGAGTCAGACGCTTTTCTAAAATCAACAAAACAATAAAAGACTTCTTCATTTTTCTCCCAAACCTTTTCAATGATCTGCCTTAAAGTTATACAATGATCAACTATGGAATGTTTAGGTCTAAAACCTGTTTTCCCTTTAGCACACTTATCTCTTTCTTTTGTCCACTTGCTAATTTTGTTTTCTAGCATGCTTCCAAATAGCTTTGCAAACAAAGGGTTTATCATTATGGTCCTATAATTGGAGGGATTATTGACATCACCGCTCTTAAAAAGAGGTATTGCCAGACTAGTTGTCCAATCTGCGGGGAGCCCCTGTTGTATGATGTTGTTGAAGATTTTTGTAACGTGAGGTGCAAGAATCTTTGAGCCCCACTTTAGATATTCTGCTTGGAGTTCAACTAAGTCTCTTTCTTTTCCAACACCTGACTTCTTGATACCCATCTCTACATCTTGTACCGTGAAGAGTTTAGTATCAGTGTTGACCAAGGGGAGTGTCATCCTTGGGAACCTATAGAGTTGTCTTGCATAGTCAAACCATTTAGAAGTTGTAATATTATTCCCACTTTGTACCTTTTTCGGTTGGAGCTCCTTCCAAAATAATTTGGGATTATTTTTCCCAAGGAAGATTAGTTCTTCCCTCCTTGAAACCATGAAATCAACCTTTTTCTTGCTTAATAACTGCTTGTAAACTTTGAGCTTTATGTTATCCTTGGTTGACTCTTTCCACATTCTCATTGCCTTTTTGCATTCCTCGCCAAACCAAGCATTAACCGGAAAGGAATTTGTTTTAGAGTTCTTAATTTTTTCTCTTTTTCACTTTGCAAGTGCACATTGAATTAAATGTATTAATTTATGACTATGAAGGCTCTGAGTTGTAATTTTCTCCTTCTTGAAGAGTCTCTCTAGTGTCATTTTAAAGGTATTACAATTTTATGGGGTTAAAATAATTCTGCCATGTGGGAGATTTTGTTGGACATGCTGAATTTTTGACACTAATTGTTTCTTTCCAATCCAAGAGAAACATAAATAAATTGGCTTGTGATCTTATTTCAAGTCCCACGGCTGATCTCCAACCAAAACTTCCTCCATTTTCTCACACAAACCATGCGAACAAATTACATAATCTACTACACTTTCTCCATTGTAAGTATTGCAAGTGAAATTACCAGACTTTACCCATCTAGTCAAGCCATTACAAATGACTAAATCAAAGGCCTCATAGAGTAAGAAATTGTTCATCGAAGAGATTTCAACCCTTGTCATATGAAATTCTTTCCCATTGATGATTACTTTCTTCTATGAGCCAAATAGCGTCACAGTCATCTTTACAACAAAGAATGCTAGCTTACTCACTTGCAGTCCTAACATTTAAATCACCCACTATAAGGACTTCACCTAGCTGCGAATATGTTGCAAATACCTGTTTTTAAGGTTGCAAATGGATCTTTGTGGTCAAGCCCTCTACCTTTGTAGATTTTTGAAACCTACAGTGAAAAATAGCACGTTGCAATTTTGATGTGGTTTCTATTTTCTGATATTTTAAACCAAATGAATTTCTTATTTGAGTCTTCTTTTTCTAACTGAATGAGATGACCTTATTTCTCCCTTACTAAAACCATGATACCTCAGTGCCCTTTGCTATTCCCTGTTGCCTTGTTCCACACTGCCATCTTCCAGTGTCCTTCAAATAGAGGTGTCTTGCACCCTTCATGCTCATGTGTTTCTATGAGGGAAATTATGTTTCTATCTTCTGCAATAAACCCTAAACCAGGTTCTCATCTCCATGGGTAACCTCTACGGCTCCAACAAACTAATCTTAAAGAAACTTGGGTATGGCTTGATTGCTATTTATTTTGACATGCAAGACTCACATTTGAGTCTTTGTCCCTACTTTCCCATACTGACCTTACTTTCTCATTTCTTGTTGAAGAGTTTGTTGCATCTTTTTTATTACCATCTTGCTACTCTATTTTGGAAGGAGGTCCAAATCATGCTATCACAACTTTTCCTTTATAAATCCATGTTCTCTTTCCTTCATTTCTTGTTTCCCTAACTTCTAAAATGTCCTCCCTTCTTTCCTCCTGTTTTTTTACAATTAAATCTTCTTCTAGGAAAAAACAAGAACCCTTCAAGAGACGTTTCTTGCTTAGAATGATATATTTATCACGCAAGTTGTACATGATGAATTTTATGGGTCTAGTTGTCTTCTCGTTAAACTTACCCACCCTCCATGCTTGGCATATTTGTCCTTGTCATAGCAAGTTGTCTTTTAAGAAGTCTCTTGCAAAGTCAAGAGTACATTCATTTTTCCCATAGTCTTTCACCCTTTTAATAATTATGCTTGTTGCCCTATTTTGTCTTTCTTTTCCTTCACTATCTTGCATATTGTCAACTTGAATATTTGCTTCTCCTTCCTTACTAGGAGAATTGCTAATAATTTCGCCCAAGTTTTGGAAACTTTGGTGGAATCTCCTTTCTTTTTTTCTCTTGCTTTCTCTTCATGGTTGTTTATTTGGGCAATCATTTTCCCTTTATCTTGGGATGATTGCAAATTCACCACATCTGTACTTTCCACTACAAATTTCTTTATGTTTTGCACATCTACCTTCATGCGTTGCGATTCTGTTTTCCCTATCAGGAGAGCTTCCTGTAGCAATGTCACTTATTCTTTTAAAACTTTATTGATTTCTGCTAAAGCCTTGTTCTCAGCTGTTATTACATGAATTTTATGATCTTTTTCTATTGGTAAGCAGATGCACAGCTAGTTTAAACAAAAAATACACAGCAGATCAAACATGCATAGAAGACACAGCTTTTAACGTGGTTCACCCAACCAATCTGGGCTACGTCCACCAAACATAGGCGTCGGCAATTTATTAATCAAACAGGAGATTACAAAATGAAATCCTCACAAAACTCTCACCCTCATAGCAAAACATCCGAATGGTTGTCTGTTATATAGCATAGAGAATCTAACAACCTCATTAACTCACTCACATCAAATATAGGAGGCATTAATCATCTCGCAACAACTTGGAGCTAATCTAGGAACTGAATTTCTATTGTTGTCATCAGCTGCAATTTTGCCTATCTTACTCCAGACAGAAAATCTCAACAATCTCCACCTTGACAACAATTAGCCTGATGCCCTGTTATTATTATTTTATCTTTTCTGCAAGCCAAGAGAAGCCAAACACCAGCGTAGCTTCTCTAACAAAACTGATTTCG
>APFE031709522.1:28919-41438 GCA_000404065.3 Pinus taeda
TTCTCTTATCCAAATCACCTGCAAAATCGGAATCAACATATCCACAAACAAATTCACTACTCTTATTGTAAGTAATACAATAACTACTTGTGCCTCTCAAATACTGAAGCACCCATTTCACTACTGACCAGTGCTCTTTACCCGGATTTTCCATATACCTGCTGACAACCCCAACTGCATGTGAAATATCTGGTCGAGTACAAACCATCGCATACATTAAACACCCTACTACATTTGCATATGGAATTCGAGACATATAATCCTTTTCTTCATCTGTATTAGGACATAAACTCGAAGAAAGCTTAAAATGGGAAGCTAAAGGGACTGACACAAGCTTCACATTATTCATACCAAATCTCAAAAGTATTTTCTCAATATACTTTTGTTGTGATAGCCATAGCTTAACATTGCTCCTGTCTCTGAAAATCTCCATGCCCAAGATCTGTCTTGCTGCTCCTAGATCTTTCATATCAAATGTCCTTGCCATCTGAGCCTTCAACCTGTTGATTTCTTCTATGCTTTTGCTTGCTAAAAGCATATCGTCAACATACAATACTAAGATAATGAATATGCCATTTTTCAATTGTTTAAAATAAACACAATGATCATATTCACTTCTAACATATTTTTGACTCAACATGAAAGAATCAAACTTCTTATACCATTGCCGAGGCGACTGCTTCAGGCCATATAAAGACTTCTTGAGCCTGCAGACAAATTTCTCATTGCGATGCTGAACAAACCCTTCCGGTTGTTCCATATAAATTTCCTCATCTAAGTCACCATGTAGAAATGCAGTCTTAACATCTAATTGCTGCAACTCTAAAACAAGCAAAGCCACTAATGCTAACACAATTATAATTGAAACAATTTTAACCACTGGTGAAAAAATCTCATGAAATTCAATACCGGCTTTCTGAGAAAACCCTTTTGCAACCAGTCACGCTTTGTACCTGTCTTCTGTATCATTTACACCCCGTTTCATCTTGAAAACCCATTTACACCCCACAGTTTTCCTGCCTTTCGGAAGCTCAACCAGATCCCATGTGCCGTTCTTACTTAAGGCCATCATTTCGTCCTTCATGGCTGCTTTCCACTTATCACTTTTCGAACCTTCTATTGCTTCCTGATAGCACAGAGGTTCATTGTCATTAGCAGTAAATGCAACAAAAGTGACATAATCATCATACCTTCTCGGTGGCCGTTTGATTCTTGTCGACCTCCTTAAGGATGTTTCTGGCGCTTCGTCGATTGGCTGACTACCATTTGTAGGAACTTCTTGCCGATCAGTATCTGAAACCTGTTCATGATCTAAACCTAAACCCTGTTCATGTTCTGATTTTGAAACCTGTTCATGACTAGTATCTGAACTATGATCATCATGACTATCATTAGAAATGCTATCAAACTGAATGTGCTGAAAGTCAGATACATCATCCTGTTTCAATCTACTATCTACATCTAACTGTACAAGAGATGATTCATTAAACTTTACATCTCTGTTGATGATGATTTTGCGGGTAGTAGGATCCCACAATCTATATCCCTTTGTTCCAACACCATACCCAAAAAAGATATACCTTTTAGACTTTGGATCTAATTTAGTTCGCTGATGTTTAGGCACTAGAGCATATGCATCACAACCAAACACTCTGAGTTTAGAATAGTCACAAGGGTGTCCTTTCCATAGCTCTTGCAGAATCTTGCAGTCTATCGCCGTCAATGGAGATCGGTTTATCACATAACAAGCTGTTGCCACTGCTTTCATCCACAACTCCTTTTGCAACCCGGCGTTACTGAACATACTCCTTGCTCTCTCTAGAAGAGTCCTGTTCATGCGTTCAGCAACTCCATTTTGCTGAGGAGTATAAACCGTGGTCTTATGTCTCTCGATCCCTGCATCCTTGCAATAGCTGTCAAACTCCTCGGAAGTAAACTCACCACCATTGTCAATTCTTAAACATTTTATTGTTCTACCAGTGTTGTTTTCTACCAATGCTCTAAACTGCTTGAAAACTGAAAAAACATCAAACTTCCTTTTCAACATGTAGACCCACACCTTCCTAGAAAAGCCATCAATAAATGATACAAAATAAGACGAACCACCATATGAGGTTATAGGGGCTGGTCCCCAAACATCTGAATGGATATAATCAAGTATGTCTTTACTAGTATGTTTGCCTGTTTTAAACTTTTATTTACTTTATTTTCCAAACAGACAATGCTTACAAAAATCTAATTTTCCAGACTTTAGGTTTGGAAGTAACTTACGATCAGCCAAAATTTTCAACCCTCTTTCACTCATATGCCCCAATCTTTGATGCCATAAGTGAATGGAACTACTGTCATGTTCAGACACCGTAAACACAAAATCTGACCCTGTTCCTCCTTCTAACTGAAATAGATTTCCTACTTTCTTAGCTTTCATAACTAGTAAAATGCCTTCGTAAATTTTCATTACTCCACCTTGAATTACAGTTTTATATCCATTTGAATCAAGTGCTCCTAATGAAATCAAAATTTTCCTTAAATCTGGTACATGCCTCACATCAGTTAATATTCTAGTTGTCCCATCAAACACTTCTAGTTGTATGCTCCCAATTCCAACAATATTACATGTTACATCATTACCCATGTACACAACTCCATCATTAATTGATTTATATGTCTTAAACCAGTCTTTATGAATACACATGTGGTTTGATGCACCGGAATCTAACAACCAATGTTGACCATGATTTGACACATTAACTGATAATACTTCATCACTCATACCTGAACCAGATGTCGAACCTGTATCTGTCGCATTTGCCTCCTTCTCTGTTGAAGAATCTGCGTTAGAAGTTTGCTGCTGTCGCTTCCAGCAGTCCTTCTTTAAATGCCCTGACTTGCCACAAAACCAACACTTTAGCTTACTCTTCTTCCCTTTCGACTTTGAACGTGAGTCGCTCGGCTTCCTGGGGCGTCTTTCTTTTGAACGACCTCTAACCATCATAGCTTCTGATGTAGAGGTTTTAGAATGCGACTTCCTCCTTGTTTCTTCCGATAATAAGGATGCAACTACATCATCAAACTCAATAGTTTCTGATGAACTAAGACTTATAGAAGTAACAAAATGATCCCATAAATCGGGCAACGAGCACAATAAAGTAATAGCTTTATCCTCGGATGGAATTTTTACTTCTATACTTTGTAATTGCACAAGAAGAGTATTAAAAGAATTTAAATGATCAGCAATCGATGTACCTTCCTTCATTCGCAAACTGTACAATTGTTGCTTCAGGAGAATCCTATTGGTTAAGAATTTGGTCATGTACAGTTTCTCCAGTTTCGTCCACAAACCAGCAGCTGTTGTCTCTAACACGATATTAAACAAGACATCGTCCGCCAGACATAATCGAATAGCACTTACTGTTCTTTCATCCATCTCGTCCCACTCATCGTCTGTGATGTTGTAAGGTTGTTTGGATTTACCCATCAATGCCTTTACCATGCCCTGTTGGACAAGCAAGTCATGCATTTTCACCTTCCACATTTCGAAATTATTTTTTCCATTAAACTTCTCAATTTCAAACCGGGCACTTTGAGTTTTCGCTATCTTGTATCAGCAAAAAACACAATAATCTCCAAAACCAATATTTAAATACCAGCAATTAAAACGCTGCCTATGCCTTATTTTTTGAGAATATGAAATAAAAAAAAATAATCGTGGCCTCTGTACCCTGCCAAAAAAGCCACCTCATAGAATGAAATATTAAGGCAAACACAAAAAAAAAAAAAAAAATTTGGCAGAGAAAAATGCTGGCTTAAGAATGAATGAGAGGCACGTTACTTTGACTCATATTGGAGTCATCTTACTCTTACTGTCTGTAAGTGGAAAACCTGAAATTGAAACTGCGATTTTAGTCTCTCGTATTACTTTAATAGATGCTTGGTTTTGATCCCTCAGACTACATCAATTAATGCGAAGATGCGTGCTAAGAAAAAGACGATAATAGGGATCAATAAGCAGTTGTGAAAACATGAAAGAACATTATATCATTGCACCCGGGAAGATGTCTATGTGTATATTTGTAGGCATGTGTACAAAATGCAGAGAGCAACTGAAAATCAGTTGTCTACCTCCAATCAAACGCACAACAAAAGAGTGTTTTACCTCCACGCATGTAAACGCACCAGCAAAAGAGTGTTTTACCTCTGTATCAATTGTCATGTCTGGCGATTAAAATACTTCTCTGCGTTTAAAACTGGACTCCTCGAATGGATTGATTCACTTGCACCCTTCCAAAGCCAAGCACCCATATGCATTTAAAATTGACTTCAATTTGGGTCAATCGCACAACACAAATCACGCTCCATGCAGGTTATTGCCGCATACGCTCCACGCATCAGGCAGCACAAACTGTATGGAACAAACTCAAAACTTTGCGCAGGTTTTAAAACTAGTTAAACAACGTTATGTCAACTGTTCATGAAAAGAAGACTCCACGCAGCAGGCAGCAATGCCTCCACGCAATCCGTTGGTCTGGTCTTCTACACAGCTTCACTTCAAACCAGCAATCATGCGCTCCAACAGTTCATCGCAGGAATACAATTCCCTCTGGCTGTCACTCCTTTCGTTTACAAACAACAACCAAATGCCTTTATGCAGCACCTATGACTGCTCCACGCAGACTTCAGCCAATGCTCAGTCACGATATACCTCCAACGCAGCAATCAAAAACACCTGCAACATGCTCTGATACCACTTGTTGGAGATCAGATGCACAACAAAAATTAAATCATATACTCAGCAAATAAAATCAACAACAGGAGACACAACTTTTAATGTGGTTCACCCAACCAATCTGGGCTACGTCCACCAAACATAGGCATCGGCAATCTTATTAATCAAACAGGATATTACATAATTAAATCCTCACAAACTCTCACCCTCATACAAAACAATCCGTATGGATACCTGTTATATAGCAAAGAGAATCTAACTACCTCATAAATCCTCTCAACTCAAATTTAGGATGCATTAACTCCCTCCCAACAAACTGGAGCTAATCTAGGAACTGATTCCTATTGTTTTCATCTACTGAGATTTTTCCTATCTTATGCAAAACAGAAAATCTCAACACCACTTTCGGTCTTGTACTACAACGGTGATATTTTATTACCATGTTAGAAAATATATATTGGGAATTTAAATACTCATTCAAACATTCTCCTCGTGGAACGAGGCTACGTCCTTTCCAATACTAATCCTTGTCAGTGTAATCTACCCACATGTTTCCTTGCACCTGGATCTAAATCTTTATCCTTCAGGGCAGTCGACGTCATTATCCCGATCCACTTTCTGACAGACTTTGTGAATTCCATCCTGGACACGCTCAGGTTTGGGGCCACGATGGAAATTCTGTCTGACGTGTCTGCTTCATCTACCCTGGTCCGTACAACTATTGAAGCGGAACTGCTCCACATTGGACCACGCCACCGAGATGCCTGGCAATCCACGTCAAGTGAATTTAATATATCCTCTCCAGGCCCTCCGACAAAAACATCTCTGGGTGGTGAACATGCGCTCCATCGTCGTAAACAAAGACAAAGTCCCATAAAAACCGTCCCGCCTCCCCCTGTTATCAATCTTGATAGTGCCACCCTTGTGGACTGAATTATTAGCCCGTAGAAACGCACATTAGTTGGTTGTTGGTATTTGCCAGATATGGAGGATTCCAAAATGAGGATTTGGCTGGGAACGAAGTGGAAAACATTGCTATGATACATCCCCACAATCATTAGGCTCATGAAAAATTGGTACAGTTTCCATTTACTTAGTATGGAGGACCTTGAGACTATCAGGTCCATTCCCTAGGTTCATGGTAAGAGTTTCCTCACCCTTCATAAATGGTACATTGGATATAATCCCCTGCATAATACCCCTACTGATAAGCTCATATGGGTTAAATTACCTGGTCTATCGATTGAATTATGGATAAAGGATGCATTAACTGATATCGGGGATGCCATTGGAAAATTTGTCTACGTGGACCCAAGATGTCTTGGTGCAAAAGACAAGAGAGTTTCCTGTATATTAATTGAGAAGGAATACCAGGGCGGTTTTCCTAATCACATTAATCTCCATTGGGGGGACATTAATCTACATCAGAGGCTGGACTTTTGCGGGGTACCTTTTTGTTGTTCGACTTGCCATAGAACAAAACATCTACAAGACCAATGCTCGTTTCGTCTAGGAGGTTGCCTTCAGGGAAGGAAAATCCTAAACAAATCAAAGATGCCTTACTCCAAGAAGGAACCAACAGGAAATATTGGTCAAAGGATGCCGTCATATCAGAAAGCGACACATCCAAGTATTTCTCACTATACTTTTCCCCATAATTCTTCCTTTATAGACTCTAGGGGTATTTCTCCTATACCTGTACCATCTTCACCTTACAACCCTCGAAAGGTTGTGTCACCTTTTTTGGGTTGTCCAGCTCACCCTAGCTCCTCCCTCCCACCTGAACCTATCCCTTGCCAGGAAATTCCCGCCCCACTACCCTTATCTCACCCTTACAACAATATCCCATCAACATCGCACAACACCTATGTACCCTCACCTACACCTTCCCCTACTATGGTATCTCGTAAAATAAAAGGTAAAGAACCTTGCTTTTCTGTTACCCCTCCAAACTCTCCCGTTTCTACTTCTCCTAACTCGATGGGAAGCGACCTGGATTTTCTCTTAAAACAAAATACCCTGGACCTGGAAACCCTCACCATTCACAAACTTGTTTCTCTTGGTTCCCCTCACATCAACCGAACTTCGGCTGGTAATATTGCTTTCAGGCGGAAGCAGAATAGGGGTAGCAGGCATTTTTGTGGAAGGAAAACCAGTAGCTCTCACCATGCATCGATGGACCATTTCCTTATTGACATTCCTATCATACATCTTTCTTCTCCAGGGACTCTTAGTGCAAGGCAGCTCGTTGATCCTTCTTCATGACTTGCATCATATCTATTAATATCAGGGTGCTGGGAGCGGACCCAAAATTCATAGCTCTTAAAGACTTGTTCCTTTCCTTATATCCAGATCTCATTCTCATTCAGGAACCATGCATAAGCGTTCTGAAGCTGTCTCATACTTTAGGAAAATGTTTCCACGCTGGCATATCACAACTACTAACTCCACTGGCCTCTTTGGGGGTCTGGTTGCTTTATGGGATCCATCCTAGGTCTCGGTCAAGGGTTTCAGATGTTTTGCTGGCATTTTGCTTGAAGCCAGTTTTCGCGGCACTCCTGGTTGCATCCATATTCTAAATGTTTATGCCCCTTATAAGGATCATCTCGTTTTCTGGAATCAGTTTCTCTCGTCTGATATAATGGAACTGGACTCCCTAATGATTGTGGGTGATTTAAACTGTACTTTAAGTAGTGATGAAGTTTAGGGTTGCAGTAGGAAGGTGGATCCCCTAGATGGCCTTCTACAAGATGCCCTGCTCTCTTATAATTTTGTAGACGCCTTTCCTACAAAAATAGCCCCCACATGGGATAACGGGAGGTCTGGTTCTGCTTATTTGGCCAAACGACTTGATCATTTCTTAGTTCATGAAATTTTTTTGGATTGTCTGGGTCTTCTAGGTACGGAAATCATTAACAATTTCACATCAGATCACAGGCCCATCTCACTGCAATGGAGAAACAATAAAATCCAAAAGGGCTTTCCTTTCAAATTCAATAGAACTTGGTTGGATGACTCTGAGTTCAATGAACTTATTCAGGAAACCTGGGAATATCGTACTTCTCTCACTAGCACCTCCCCTTCACAACATCTCCTTGACAATTTAGTTTCCCTTCAGAAAGTAGTAAAGCAATGGAAAATCTGGAAGCAAAAATCGAATAGAAAAGCCTTAGAAGGCATTCAGATGGAACTGGATAAGATTGCCTCAAGGATGACAGCTCAATGTCTTCCCTTAAAGCTTCGTCTCCGCATAAAAGAGCTGGAATTTAAGAAACACAAATTACTGTCTATTGAGAAAGCCACATGGAGACTAAAATATAGGGCTATAAGTCTAAAAGAAGGAGATCGTAATACCAAATTCTTTCATCGATATGCAAAGCATCGGTGGAACATTAGCACAATATAGGAGATCAGGGACGAGGAGGGGAAAATTTTTCAAACTTAGGAAGATATTTGCAATGCGGATATCATCTGGGGAATTGATCCATACCCTATAATCTTCAGGGATGAACAGAATGAAGATCTATACAAACCTATTTCCGAAGAAGAACTTTTGAAAGTAATGAAATCTTTTAAGAAAGATAAATCTCTATGTCTGGATGGATGGACGATTGAATTCTTCCTTCACTTTTTTGATCTAGTAAAGAATGATTTCCTAAGTATGGTTGAGGAATTCAGAATGTCGGGCAAAATCCATCAATATATATCATCAACCTATATTTCCCTTATTCCAAAGAATAAAAATGCAAACTCGTTCTTAGATTTTAGACCAATTTCCTTGTGTAACTCAATCTAAAAATTATCTCTCAGATCATTGCTGGTAGAATACAGGGTACTCTCTCGCGCTATATCTCACAGGAACAACATGGTTTCTTAAAATATAGACTTATTCATGATGCTGTTGCAACACACAGGAAATTATGTTTACAGTCCATCCACACTAAAAAACTTGAAGCAACCATTTTTCAAATTGATTTAAAGAAGGCATATGACTGCCTAGATTGGGGTTTTTTAAGATGTGTTCTCTCTAAAATTGGTCTAAGACCAAACTATACTTACTGGATTACGGCTTGTGTTGAAAAGGATAACTTTGCTACTAGAGGATTAAGGCATGGATGCTCCCTATCCCCATTACTATTCATCCTGGCAATGGACTACCTAAACCTGCATATCAGAAGGGTTGTTTCAGAGGGACAATTATGGCCTCTGATGATTAGCAAAAACAATTACATATCTCACAACCTTTTTGTTGATGACATCCTCATCTTGGGAATGATCTGTCATTTCACCTGGATATGTCTTTATAACATCCTAAAGGAATTTACAATGGCTACAAGTTTACAAATTAATGAAAGGAAATCTATTATCTCTCATGGAAAATGTCACAGGGAAATCATTGATTACATTGCAGGGTTGTATAACATTAAAACAACTCCTATACAAGAGGGAATGAAGTATCTTGGATATCATCTTGAACCCTCCTGCTACACCAAAGCGGATTGGCAATGGATTATTGATCGTTATTATAAAAGAATCTTTGGATGGGAATCAAAGTGCCTGTCGATGGGAGGGAGAGCTATACTTGCTCAAGAAGTTTTAGCATAGCTAATTGTGTATTGGACTCACCTTTTTTATATACCAGCAAGAATTATCAACATGCTAAATAGACTTACAACAAATTTTATTTGGGGAGGCTGCAATGAAAAAAATAAATTTCATTTAACCAAACTTTCAAATATTACTCTTCCAAAGGATCTAGGAGGTTGGGGGATTATGAATATTCAGAAATTTGGAATAGCCTTATTATGAAAATCCCTATGGAGAGGCCTATATAGGGAAGGCACCTGGAGTATGTCCATCAAAAAGAAGTATCTCGACAATAAAGACTTTGCTTTCTGGTATGGAAAAGGCACTATAGGATCTATTCATGGCTCTGCTATCTAGCAAAGTTTCTGCAAAATACAATCTTTCTTTTTAAAAAATCTCTCATGGAGATTCCAAAACGGGAACAAAATTTTCATTGATTTGGACGCAATTTTTGGAGTTGGGAAAGATTGCACTATTTCTCAGGAAATTATAAATGTCCTTCATCAAGCAGGTATCCTTGTTTGGGGGCAGGTCATTGTGAGCTGGAAGGAACCTTCTCCTATATGGAAAGAAGCACAAGTTATGGGTCTACAAGGACATTTGGCTACACAATGGAACATGATATTGACAAACATAAATAATATTGGAATATGTCGTATAGAGCCTACTATCTCACATGGAAAGGGAGAAGGAGGACAGATAGCATAAGTGTTGCTGAAACCTATTTAATTATTTCCAATATACAACCTCCCCAAACAGGTCACCATTTCCCTACCGCCTTATGGAAAACAAGAGCTCCAAGCAAATTCGTAATTTTCTCTTGGTTAGTCTTTCACAATAAAACCTCATATGGGGGAATCTGCAAAAGAGGAAGTGGCAAGGGCCGGGCATCTGTTCAATCTGCAAAGCTGAAGCGGACAATAATGAACATATCTTCCTACAATGTAATTTCACCTCTCAGGTATGGAAAAACTTATCAATTTTATTTGATTTCAGTTTTATTATGCATTCTTCCATAAAGGACTCACTGGAATGGTGGAGTGTGCAGAAGGTTTCTTGGAGATCCATCCCCCAAATAGTTATATGGTCAATTTGGAAGTGGAGGAAGAATTTTTTGTTTCAAAACAAAAAGGAAGATTTTCAACAAATAACTCATAAGGTTATCTCATATTACAACGTGTTCATGCCACAGCTCAAACAACGAAGTAGTAAGCCCCGTGGACATAGTAACTCTTTGTTAGAATTCCCAATGGGTTTCTTTGATGGTGTAACACAAAAAGGTATATGTGCTTGTGGTGTTTACATTTCCATGAATGAACATCTAAAATTCAACCTTTACTGGAATGGAGGGGAAGGTACCAACAACAAAGAAGAGGCAATGGCACTTTCGGGCCTCTTATGTTTTAGCAAATTTCTGAACATACCTGTTCTACATATTTATGGAGACTCCAAAATTATAAATGATCACGTCTTAGGGAAGATTTCCATAAACAACCCTTTTCTAATAGGATGGATGAAGAGAATTGAGATATTCTAGCAAGCACAAAATGGTTTCTCTATTTAGCATGTTGATAGATCCAAAAAAGAACAAGCTGATAGATTGCCAAAGAAAGGTCTATCACAAGATTTGGGTAAATGGTATATGGATATTATTTTGGAAAACATCCCCTACAACATGGAATAATTTCTCCTTCCAAGAACATAACTCTGAATATATTTTTTCTCCTTTTTCCCTATTGATGGACTTCCTCTGCTTGGCCATTGGGCATTTCACAGTGTCCTCTATGAAGTGGGGTTCTCTCCTTCGCAGATGGTGAATATCTTTTTCTTTCCAACAGGGTTTATTTTTTTCTCCAAGTATTGGGTTTTATTTCTTCCTATTACTGTTACTATTACACAACTTCCATAATCTCGCTTCACTAGTCCTTCTAATGTTTTAGGGGAAGATGACACATGTTGTTATACTTGAAGCTTGCTGTATTTGATGATTTTTTTTGATTGGCATGTTTTGCCAGACATCTGTAAGTTTTGTAATTACTCTCTGATATCAATATAAATAGTGCTTTCTTTGTACTAAAATAAATAAAAATAAATAAAATTAATAAAAATAAATAATAAAATAAATGAAATAAAAATAATAAATAATAAATAAATAAAATCAAAATATATATATATATATTATATATATATATATATATATATAATATAATATATATATATATATATAGATCAAAATATTGTGAATTCATTTTAAATTCAAATTGTTGTTAATTCTTGCTGATTCATTAAAACTCATTCTGACAAGAACAGGAAATGCATTGCATATAATTCTGGTGTTTACTTAAGAAACAAACAAAGCGAAAAACAAACTGAATTTGTGAATTTTATTTTGACACAATCTGGCCAACCACGATTAGATTTCCAAAAAAAAGAAAGGAAAAATATCTCGTATGAATGTGATTTATATGGAATCAATTGCTCTCTCGTTTTATATACATCCTCTTACCATAAGCCAATAGCCTTCGAAAACATTACAAATTGTCTGTCCAATGAAGTGATGATGCACTGGATGCAACCATGCGCTTGCTTGCATTATCACTGTCAAGAACATCAACCTAAGATTTCTTGGCATGCACACAATCCTGGGAATGGCATCCAGAGTGAGCGTGGGAGTGTTTCCCATGGTGGTGGCGCAGGTGGTGTGCATGATGCGGGTTCTTAATCAAAAGCTATCCGTAAAATCTTCCCAAAATAATATATTGAAAGTGTAGTTGTCTGGTCATCAAAAAACTTCATATAATCCTATTTTTTACCTTAAAAAAAAACCACATACTTATTTAAAAAACCTAGAAAACCTACTATGATTCAATCAATTTGTGGTCTGGGCATCAAAAAACTTCATATAATCCCAATCTTTACCTTCAAAAAGACAAACCACGTACATATTTAGAAAACTAAAAACTTCATACAATCCCAATGAGTTTATTAACAATTAAATTATTATTATTAACTAAATATTAATTTGATGGTTGACTATTGTTCAATTGTTTAACATTAAATCTGAAGGTGTAGAGTGATGCAAGGTGGATGTTAGGATAGTCTTTCTCAAAGGGAAAGCTTTAATTCTTAATTTAATGGTTGCAAATGTTGATTACCATCAATCAACAATAAACATCAAAACACTTATTTCATAATGCATCTCATGT
>APFE031709522.1:49938-72157 GCA_000404065.3 Pinus taeda
GGATGTAAAGTTCACAGGTCATTTTTGGAGAACTCTGTGGAAAAAGTTGAACACCCAGTTGCAGTTCAGCTCCGCTTATCATCCGCAGACGGATGGACAGACGGAGGTAGTAAACCGAAGTCTAGGAAATTTGCTGAGAAGTCTAACAGGTGAAAATTCCCGGACTTGGGATCGTGTACTAGCGTAGGCGGAATTCGCATACAACGATTCCCCTAACCGTAGCACAGGATACAGTCCGTTCCAAATTCTGTACGGCATGCATCCGCGAGGAGTGCATGAGTTATGAGATTTGGGGAAACTAGAGAAACGGAGCGCTGATGGAGAAGATTTCGCCCAAGCTATGAGCAACCTGCACGAATAGGTTAAATTGAAATTACAGGACAGCAGTCAGAGGTACAAGCAGTGAGCTGATACAAAATGTCGGGAAGTTCAGTTTAATGTCGGGGATGAAGTCCTTGCGTACTTACGCAAGGAACGGTTTCCAAAGCGAGAGTACAGCAAGCTGAAATTTAAGAAAATTAGGCCCTGCAAGATCATTCGCAAATTTTCTGCGAACGCCTATGAGTTACAGTTGCCACCAGGGATTGGTATTTCCCCTATTTTTAACGTGGCAGATCTGTTCCCTTATGTCGCAGATTCAGCAAATAACGCAGCAGCAGAGCCACCGCGGGACACCAAATGTGAAGGAGATTCGTGGACGAGACAGATGCCGATGGCACCACCCATCGAGATCGAAGGGATTTTGGACACACAGGTAGCTAAGCGCACACACAGGAAGGAGTATTTGCGGTATTTGGTAAAATGGAAGAACCGTCCAATAGAGGACAGTTCATGGCTTAACGCGACGCAAATACAAAAGGCAGGCTATTCTGTTGACGACCTCATGGAACGGAGCCATGACTTTTTGCCACCCCGGGAGCCTGATGCAGGAGCATCCAGCTTTGAGGAGACACAAAGTGGTTGACAGTCTCATGAAGAGACCAGAACACACAGTCGTATTTACAGAACTGGACAGGTGTCAACTTGTCAGTTATTGTTCAGTTTATTTTACTTGTTTTAATTTTTTTTTCTCTTTCCAGAAGGTCAATTAGAATTCGGAACTGTTTCTTTTTTAAATAGAAATTCTAAACAGCAAAATAGATTGTCAGTTAACTATTTCCTGTTATTAGTTAATTAGACTCTTTACTAGTTTTATTAGTTAGGACAGTTAGAAATTGAAAGACTGTTACAAATCTATTAGGGTAGTTCTTGAACAGAACTGTACTGGTTCAGGAGTCTTTTAAAAACATAAGAATAATGATTGTATGGGATTCCCCGAAGAAAGAGAGAACAATAAGAAATACAGTCATTCTCTAAAGTAAAACATTCTTATTTATTTTTTCTACTGTATCATCACTGTAACAGAGAATTTCATATATGAAAATATAATTCTATGTGTAACTAAACTGGTATGATGGAAATAGTACAGGACGAATAAACGTAAAGAACAGAGAACGGATGCAAAATATATTTCTTCCATGACTGAGGAGAAAGAATAATTCCAAGAACAGACAACTTCAGATAGCGGAATATAACGAGGACAACAGAGAACGTGCACAGCACTATCGTTTCCAGAACGAAAGAGAATAAGAAAACGCGGGCACAAACTAACCCAGGTAACCCGTAAAGACCTCCATACAATATAATTAGAGCAATGCTGAATTGAAATTGAAACATTGTGTTATTTCATTACAAATACGATTTATACACAGTCCAATTGTTCACGGTCCTTTGAGACCAAAAACGAGAAACGCATTCTTCAGAACAAAAGCAGAGTTTTGTACAATACATTATATAACAAACAGGTCATCAAACTATTACAGTAAGAAAATGCCATAGTGTCAGCGAACCAGGATTTTCAAATACCCGAGGGTTTCAAATTGACTGAACACTCCTACCGATAGAGCGAGGGTTTGAAATAACAAATGCCAACCGATAGCTAATCAAACAACCAGATACTACAGACCAGGGTTCGAATCACCCAGAATAACCATTTACAGGAAAGGGTTTCGAATAACCCAGAGACGCATTGCAGAACGGAGGCCAACAACCCGACAAATTTACTAGCAGATGGAATAAGTTACACCAGTCAAGGGACAGATAAATACATCGCACAGGCGACAGAAAAACTATAAGACCTAACCTCGAAACCTCAACGAATGAAAGATCGATATTGTGAGACCCTACCCGGAACAAGTGACTGGAGGGTTTGAACGTTTGACAGAAGCCGAGAAGAGCGCTACCCAGAAACCAACAGGACCATACTACCTGCAGACAGAAAACGAAGAGGATTAGCGGAGTCATAACCTGAGTAACCTAAAAGGAATATGAGAAACGAACGTAACCAGAGGTGAGAGAGCTTACCTGCACAGAGGAGGCCGAACCAAACCATAAAATCGTCCATAACCCCTGAAGACACGGAGCGAGTGTGTCAGGGCACGAAAAGAAATAGTAAAACAAGTGTAGCAAGGAACCAGAACTCACCATTAACAGTGTAATTGGAATGCAACCGCTTGGAGTAACCCTGTCATGAAGTAACATATCAGCAAAGGCGAACAGGAACAACATTCAAACAGAAAATCGAGAAAATGAACCAGTTGAATTAAATACAAACCTTGTGCAGCGCGATGGCGACCTCATAGCCATTGAAACACCATATCAAAAACCAAGAAGGGACCGAGAGAACCCACTGGATCAGCATCAAACCAGAGTGACAGAGGGACGAACCCCACAGAGCAGAGCGCGGGTGAATAACGAAAAGCGTAAAGTGACAAGTGATTAGGGTTGAAAAAGAGCCAAAAGTTCATATAGGAATGAACCGGCAAGTGTAGGTAAGTGACCGTAAAAGCCGGTCCAAACCCTAAACCAAAGTTCGATGCAGGTACTGCAGAGTTAAGTCAACCTTAAATTCGCTTCAGGACACAAGTCTGATTAGTTAGAGATATTTTATATTGGCGGGAGGCCATCATACATAAGAGGTGATGTCGCTATCATACAAGGAAAATTCCCTCATGCATGAGTGGCTCCAAGAGATGTTCTGCTATAGGAACTCCTAGTCAAAAGGACTCCTATCAGTATGACACAAACTCATGCATGATAAGAATCCCACCAACATGGCATGAAAGGGATCTCAATGCAAACACACATGATGACAACATGAGTATCCCATCAACATACAACAAAGGGATCTCAAAACATAACATGACGAATCATGACAACAAGTACATCACATAGACGATTCCACATCACATCAAGCAAGAATCATGAAAACAAGTAATAAACAAGATCCCTCATCAACATCAAGCAGGGATCTGTGCAACACAATGCATGGCAAAAGAAGTACATGAACACACTACATATACCTCACAACCATGGGCCATTTGAAGAAGTGGACGTCAAATTGCTGAAGCTGTTTCTGCCACCGATCTCACGTTATCAATTGCATGGAAATGGTTGCTCACACATAGATTCTGACACCTACATTCCACTTAGAAAAGTGGCTGAAAAATAGAATGAGAAAATGAACAATCTGAATGCACCATCAGGTTTATGGCGTTGAATAGTGCAAAATCGACTGTCCAATTTCTGAATTTTGAGAAATTGAGAATCTGGGGCTCAAGAAATCTTTTAGATTCCCCTAGATTCTGCTCCATAGGTGGATTGGGAATCTGCAACTCCAAAGGAATTTTTGACCTCACCATTGCAATCCCTCCAGAAAACCATGAAAAACGACTATAAACTTGACTAGATTTCGACATGGAGAAAAATTACCTCCTCGAGAAATTTTCAAGGTTCATGGTTCCACTACCTATTTTCGCAGCAATCATGGTTCCACCTGCATATGGAAAAATGGCCGAAAAATGCAGAACTCTGATGGATAAATGGAAAATACCATTGCATTTGTGGCGTCGAGAAGTGCTGAGACCATATAAAATTTGTAAAAATCTAACAAAGTGAAAATTCGACCCTCCTGCAAAATGCTGCCTTGAACTACGTGCATTGCCTTCCTCTACCTTGAAATCCGTGCCTTCTCCTGGTTCCTCCATCAGCCTAGGTGCACTGAAAGAAACTTGGTTTATGTAATTTTTTCAGGTGGATTTCTCAAAGAGGCGGTTTGGTGTGTTGGTTGACATCCGGTTTAGTAGGAAGGAGGTTAGGCAATCAAACCCCACCTCCTCCTTTTTTTATACAAAAATTTTGTTAAAAATTTCAGGGTTGGCTGGGCCCGCCTTGGGCAGCCTACCCCCTTACCTTCCTCCATCATGTCGCTTTGCATTAATGGAGTGTGTTGAGGTTCGATGAGGTGGAGGGTCCGTGCCCCAAGGGCCGGCCAACCACCCATAATGTGTTGTGATGGTTGTAGACAGTTCTGTGGGAGGGGGTCGGGGGTCGTGGCCCACCCCTCCACCAAATTTATAATGTGTGCAGTTAAGAGTGGAGGGGGTGGCAAGGTTGGTTGCGACCCTCACCTCTTTATATATAAATAATAATATATATTTTGTTAATATAAAACCATATGCCATTTTTTAAAATTCTGTTTTTAAGCCGTAGGAGTCTTTTTAACAGGGCCACGATTTCACCCAAAATCTGGATGTAGTTGGCCGGATTTCATTCGTCAGAAAAATTCAAATTGTGGCCTCCTTAAGCTTGCCCAATTAGCAAAAGTCAACCCAAATTTGACTGCTTCTAACTTTTGCATACGGACTCAGTTTGACAAACCATTTTCACCGCTGTGATTCGGACAATGATATCTATGCTCTAGTCCTAGTTCGAGCATAATCCAAACACTTTCATCTTTTAGATTCCCTCAGTCCTCTTTGTCCTATGTGTGTCTCTGGAGCCACCTGGATCAATCTCCCTACTGAGGAGCTTTTGGTGCTCCAAAAGCATGAAAAATAATCTGTAACTTCTCTGTACCTTGTTTGCATCACAAACATCCTGAAAGGTCTTGCTTCCATCTCCTTCACCTTTGTTCTTCGGAGCCTTAAGCAATGAATCGATACTTGTACCCTCGCAACTTGTAGTACATTGTTTCACAAATTACATGCTTGACTTTCATGACCAAATAATGACCCAAGCGTCCCACACTTGCCATGAGTTTATAACACATACTCAGTGGTCAAGTTTACATCAAGATGGACATAACACTCCAACTACAAAAACAAGGCCAACATATCACTGTTGCTTTAACAAGTGATGGAAAACTCATCATCACTGTAACACATTATTTACAAACATAAGGCCAAACACTATTATTTTGACAAGTGATGGAAACACGACATCACTTTCACAGTTTATCATGCAACTCAAAATAAGACCACATATCATTGTTGCGAAACGAGTGATGGAAACACATCATCACTTTTACATTTTAAAATGCAACAAATTGGTCACCTCCTTGTGGCGATTTTGCTTGTCGAATAATTGTTTCACCTGGTTCATGCACCAACGCTTTGTCTTTAAGGCGCTACTCTGGATGGAGCCTCCAACAAGTGGCTCTTTGATGGCCATTTCTGTCACAATGATTGCAATAGGTTTTCTTCCTCTAGATCTTCTTAACATGTTTCTTTACCTGCTGTTGAGAGGGTCTTTCACACCTCATCCTTTCGTGTGCTTCCATTCTTTTCCAACACTTATAAAATGTATGGTTATGTAATCCACAAAAGGTACATGTCTTTCGATTCCATTATTTATGTTCATCTTTAACAACATGACTATAATTGAAATGAACATTCAAATGTCGAGTGTGGTTATACCTTTCCTTGTCGTCTCTGGTGCAAATATGGCGATGAGAGCTTGCCTCAGCCCTTTCCCTACGATTTCCACTACCATGGAATGATGGGGATGTGTTCCCATCATTCCCTTTTCTCGACAATTTCAACGATGTTTCGAAAGTATTTGACACCTTCGAGCATTCTCCATTGGTGTATCTCAAGCCTGCAAATTGAGGTCTTTGCGCAACCTCCAATGGTTGAGTTATGCCTTGGTTATTAACACCAAGTTCTTGTTCCTTCTCATGCCTCATCCTGGTAAGGAGCCTCATGTTTGTCCCTGTAATTGGGATCTCCAAATCTCTAACAGAAATCATACTATGAGAAGATGAAACCGAAAGGAAATCAAGATCTTTTACCTCCTCTATTGATTTGAAAAGAACTGATGAGGGCTTCTCATCATCTGTTGTTGGTGGTTCACTAGATGTTTTGGCGCATTCCCCAACTTCTTTCCTAACATACCCAAGTCTTGCTTGACGGGGTAATTCTTCTACTTTGATGGGGTTGACAATGCCTTGGCCATTAATGCCCAAACCTTTTCCTTCATACCCTATTCTCTTCAACAATTTGGAGCCAATTCCTATGTTATAATTTTCAAAAACAGTGAAATCATTATCAAGACACCTACATGAATTCAGAGAATCACATTTTACATCACATGGGTCATGTTGCAACTTTTCCAAGGCCTTGTCCCTTGCTTGCAGCTGTTGTAGCAAGCTATGTTTCTCCTCTTTCGCTTCATAAAGAAGCGTCTTCAATTCAATGTTCTCAGTTTGAAGATTATGTTTGTTGTGCTTCAGTTATTCCAAGGCCTCTTCTGTGGCTCGTAACTGAAGCTGCAATCGCTCCTTTTCCTCTGTCTCTTTCTGTAGAGTTTCATACATTATTTCAACCCTTTTGGAAATTTTGAGCATGGTCTCATACATTTCTCTTTCATCCTCTGTCACCGCACGTTCCATTGTTCACGCTGCAGTTCACATCCACACAAACACTGCTTTGATACCACTTGATCCAGGTCCAAGTGTGACGAAGGACCCTTCCAAGACCTTTTACTTTCATGATGTGTTAAATTTAATTTTTAAGAGAACATAAATGAATACATGTACATGCTATAAAGAAGAGGAACATGAAAATCATCAGCACATGAAATAACAAGACGTTGATAACGGGGTTTGTCCAGGAGGGACTTCGTCTCCAGGGCTCGGTATCAACATGGTGTAGGTGCTACATTAACTGTTGTCAATAGTGATGATGTACATAAGAGGTGATTTCGCTATCATACAAGGAAAATTCCCTCACGCAGGAGTGGCTCCAAGAGATGTTCCGAAATAGGAACTCCTAGTCAAAAGGACTCCTATCAGTATGACACAAACTCATACATGATAAGCATCCTGCCAACATGGCATGAAATGGATCTCAATGCAAACATACATGATGAAAAAATGAGTATCCCATCAACATATAACAAAGGAATCTCAAAAAATAACATGAGAATCATGACAACAAGTAGATCACATAGACGATTTCGCGTCACATTAAGCAGGAATCATGAAAACAAGTAATAAGCAAGATCCCTCATCAACATCAAACAAGGATCTATGCAACACAATGCATGGAAAAAGAAGTGCATGAACACATTGCATATACCTCACAACCAAGGGCCATCTTAAGAAGCAGACGTTAAACTACTGAAGCTATTCGTGCCATCGATCTCACGACATCAATTGCATGGAAATGGTTGCTCACACATAGATGCTAACATCTACATTCCACTTAGAAATGTGGCTGAAAAATAGAATGAGAAAATGAGCAATCTGAATGCACCATCAGATTTGTGGCATTGAATAGTGCAAAATCAACTATCCAATTTCTAAATTCCGAGAAATTGAGAATCTGGGGCTCAGGGAATCTTTTAGATTCCCCCTAGATTCCTCAAAGATTCTGCTCCATAGGTGGACTGGAAATCTGCAACTCCAAAGGATAATTTGACCTCGCCATTACGATCACTGTGGAGAACCATGAAAAATGACTGTAAACTTGACTATATTCAGACATGGAGAAAAATTACCTCCTTGGGAAAATTTCAAGGATCATGGTTCTGCTCCCTATTTTCGCAGCAATCATGGTTCCACCTGCGTACTGAAAAATGGCCAAAAAATGTAAAACTATGATGTAGAAACGAATAGTTCCATTGTGTTTTTGGTGTCGAGAAGTGCTGAAACCATGTAAAACTTGTCAAAATATGACAAAGTGAAAATTTGACCCTCTTACAAAACGCTGCCTCGAACTGAGTGTATTGCCTTCATTCACCTCAAAATCCGTGTCCGCTTCTGGTTCCCCCATCTGCCTGGGTGAACTGAGAGAAACTGGGTTAATGTAAAATTTTTGGGCGGATTTCTCAATGAGGCCGTTTGGTGCGTTGGTTGAGATCCGGTTTAATAGGAAGGAGGTCGGGTTGTCAAACCTCGCCTCCTCCCTTTTTTATACAAAAAATTTGTTAAAATTTTTAGGGTTGGCTAGGCCTACCTTGGGCGGCCTGCCCCTGTACCTTCCTTTATCATGTCACTTCGCATTAATGGAGTGTGGTGAGGATCGATGAGGTGGAGGGTTCGTGCTCCAAGGGTCGGCCCTCCTCCATGTGACGACTATGTGTTTAAGGAGTAGGGTGGTTAGGTCCATGCCCCAAGGGTCGGCCCACCACCCATAATGTATTGTGATGGTTGTAGAAATTTTTGTGGGAGGGGGCTGGGGGTTGTGGCCCACCCCTCCACTAAATTTATATGTGTGCAGTTAAGAGCTGAGGGGGTGGCGGGGTTGGTGGCCCCCACCCCCTTTTTTTATATATATTTCTTTTGTTAATATAAAACCATATGCCATTTTTTAAAATTCTATTTTTAAGCTGTAGGATTCTTTTTAACTAGGCCATGATTTTTCCTGGAATCTGGCTGGATTTGGTTGGTTTTTGTCTCCTTAAAAAATTCAAATTGTGGTCTCCCTAAGCCTACCTAGTGAGCGAATGTCAACCCAACTTTGATAGCTTCTAACTTTCGCATACAGACTCAGTTTGACGAACTGTTCATACCACCACGATCAGGACAAAGAGTTCTACACTCTGGTCCTAGTTTGAGCATAATCCAAACACTTTGATTTTTGAGCTTCCCTGAGTCCTCTTTGTCTTGTGTGTGTCTCTAGAGTCACCTAGATCACAAGCTCAACTAATGCACAAGAGTTGGCCGACTGGAAGAAGTGTGTGGTGAAGGTGAGATGGATCATCCTTGAGGGAGTTCGAGACTATATTGTCTCGAGTATCCATGGGAAGGATACTCCATTTTCAATGTGGAAGACATTGAAGGACCTCTACCAGAACATTAGTGACCAGAGGAAATTGGTGCTCAGGGATAAGCTTTGAAGACTCAAGACGGAGAAGGGCGATACTATTTCCACATATTTGAGCAAGCTCACCACCTATAGAGATGAGCTTGGCAGTGTGGGAATAACTACTATCGTTGATGATATGGTGAGCCTCGCTCTCCTTGGCCTTCCAAAGAGTTGGAATAGCCACCAGAAATCTGTGAATGGAAGGGAGAAACTACTGGATTGGAATGACTGTGGTTGGATCTTATGCAAGAGGAGATCAAGAGGAGCACACGAGATGGTTCTTCATCCAAGAATGATGATGAAAAAAATTTGGCCTTAGCAAGTAAGGCAAGGAAAGGGAAGGGGAAGGTTTCCCATTTCAAATCGAATTCTTCTCATGAAGGAAAGAAGGGTGACATGTCTAAAGTAAGATGCTTTAATTGTCAGAAGATGGGACATTATGCGACTAATTTCCCATCGAAGGAGTCCAAGAGGGGATCCTCAGAAGGATCGGAAGGTGAGGCATTAGCCTCTTAGTTCAAAATGGACTTTACCCTCATCGCATGCATGGTGTTGTCGATGATGGGTTGTGTCTGGTATCTTGACAGTGGAGCCTCATTCCACATGACCGGTGATAAAAATTTATTCAGTGCCTTGGAGGAGAAAGACCTCAAGATGCACATAGAGATGGGTGATGAAGGAAGTTATAGTGTTTCAGGAGTGGGCACGGTTGCTTTTCAGAGGGAGCATGGAGCTCCTCTCACCTTGACAGATGTGATGTATGTGCTTAGAATGAAGAAGAACTTGGTATCCATCCCAATGTTGAAGGAAAAAGGCTATGATGTTGTCTTCAGTAAAGGAAAGGCATTCCTAAGACACATAGCCATGGGTTAGACCAAGAGGATAGGGATTCAGGTGAAGAATCTCCATAAACTAGAGGTAGATGATTGTGCAACATTGAGTATGAAAGCAAAATTGGTGCAAAGCCAAAATATTGGTGAGTTATGGCACAGGCGGTTGGGCCATTTGCATCATGGGGCTTTGAAGATAATGCAATAGATATCTATAGGACTTCCCAAAGGTAAACATGAGAAAGTTGACACATGCAAAGGTTTTACCTTGGGAAATTACACCAAGTCTTCCTTTCATGATCGAGACAGTGAAGCAGAGGCTATCTAAGAGCGAGTTCATACTGATGTGTGTGGACCATTCTCGACGACGTCCATAGTGAAGCAAAGGTATTATGTGATTTTCATTGATGACTATTCTAGTAAATGCTGGATTTATTTCATGCAGAAGAAGGACCAAACCTTCACAAAGTTTTGTGAGTTCAAAGCTTTGGTCAAGAAAGAGTCAGGGAAGAATATCAAGACCTTGAGAAGCGACAATGGTGGAGAATATGTCTCTCAAGAGTTTAAGAACTTCTGTACAGTGGAAGGAATTAAATGAGTTGACAACACCTCATAACCCACAGTAGAATGGGGTGGCCGAGAGGAAGAACAAAACTATTTTAGGGGCAGCACGGGCAATGCTACATGACCAAGGCCTACCATTTCACTTGTGGGATGAGGCATGCAACACAACAGTCTATTTGCAGAATAGAAGCCCACATCACATACTTGGGATGAAGACACCAGAGGAAGCTTTCTCCCATAAGAGACCAGATGTGGGTCACTTCAGGATCTTTGGCTCATCGGTATATTGCCATGTGACAAAGGATGCACGGAAGAATCTTGAGTCGACAGCAGAGTTGGGGATATTTGTGGGGTACACTGATACACCTCACAACTATCGGGTGTACTTGCCTACCAGTCAGAGGATAGTGGTTTACAGAGATCTCAAGTTTGATGAGTAGAAGGCCATGCAAGTTTCCCTTGAGAGGGAGCTCTAGCTACAAGTTGTGGAGGAACTGTTGGTTCCTAAGGAGGAGGAGCCTTAGACTTATGTGGAGCAGCCACATGTAGAGGTTCTAGGAGTGGAGACATCCACTCAAGCAGAGTCTTCCAAAGATGGATGGAAGCACGCAAGAGAAGATGAAATATTGTAGGAGGATGCAAGAGAGAATGTGGGAGCACCATATTCTCAGTGCAAACAAAGGAGGTCATCTGAGAGGTACACTAGATACATGGACCTTGCTGGTGAATGTGTTGAGACCGAGATATCTTCCTTTGAGGAAGCAGTGCAATAGCCAATTTGGGTTGATGCTATGGTGGAGGAGTATGAATCCATAGTTCGTAACAATGTTTGGGATGTGGTTTTGAGACTGGAGAACAAGTCAATTGTGAGTTCTCGTTGGCTTTACAAGGTAAAGAAAGCTGTTGATGGTAGTGTGGAGAAGCATAAGGCAAGATTTGTTGCCTGTGGCTTTTCACAGGTCGAGGGGATTGACTATGATGAGACTTTTTCTCCTGTCGCAAGGTACTCATCTACCAGATCTATGTTGGCACTATCAGCACAGATGGGTTGGAAGATCCATCAGATGGATGTGAAACTTGCATTACTCAATGGCCAAATTGAGGAAGAGGTGTACATAGAGCAGCTAGAAGGTTTTGAGACCTTTAATCATGAGTCGCATGTGTGCCGACTCAAGAGAGTGTTTTATGGGTTGAAGCAAGCACCTCGTTCTTGGTACACCAACATAGACGACTAATTCATCGGGTTGGGCTTGACAAAGAGTGAAGTGGATGCGAACTTGTACCACATCGTGGTGAAAGGTAAGTTGTTCATCATCCTACTTTATGTTGATGATCTCATATTGATTGGTGATGATCAGATGATCATGTATTGCAAGGAGGACCTTGCAAGAGAATTCGAGATGAAAGACATGGGTCTCATGCATTACTTCCTTGGCATGGAAGAGTGTGGCAGAAGGATGAGGAGTTGTTTGTGTCTCAGGGCAAGTATGCCAATGAGATACTCAAGAGATTCCACATGGAGAAGTGCAAGCCCATGCAAACTCCTCTAGCAGGTAATTGGAGGATGGAGGTTTCTACTTCAAGAGAAGTGGTAGAGGCTACTATGTATAGGTAGCTTGTGGGTTCATTGATGTACTTAGTGAACACATGACCAGATTTGTGTTATGCAGTGAACCAACTGAGTTAAGAGATGGTTCAAACTACCAAGATGTTTTGGAAGGCAACAAAGCATGTATTGAGATACCTCAGAGGCACATCTCAGTATGGATTATGGTACAGAAGGATAGAGGGAGTGAAGCTATATGGCATCACTGATGCAGATTGGGCAAGGCGTCCATCAGATCAGAAGAGCACTGTTACATAGCAAATTGTCACCGTCCCTGCTACCCCTCTCCTGCATCTTGGAGGACTCATTCCAGGACCTATGATAAGTGACATGGCCTACAAACACTTGCATTACATTCCCCTGAACATGAGATTTATTTTCCCTGAAGACATCTCCTACTAAAAACCCCTAAAAATAACTCTTTTTCCATTGGCGCGGTTCCATAGTGAAACCCTCGCGCCAAGGGGGAAAATCCTCCAAAGAGGGCACGCCAGTTGGTGCTTTGTCATAGAGTCACACCCGCGCCAACCATAATCAGTGGTGTTTTTTAACAAACAAACAACGGATGTTTTGTCCTAACAAATTCATAGACTGCATCTATCTTGAGTTGGGTGGTTTGGCTTTGGATTTCCATAGAGAGGAAGTGGTTTGCCACCTCTCATGGAAGCTTCCTTGATGATATGGCCAATCCCATGATTATTGCGGATGATCCCAACTCCCCTTCCTCCATCTATAAAAGCTTGTCCATTTTCCTTGGCAAGCTAGTTCCAGAGTTCCAGAGATTCAGAATTGTCAAGTTTCCAAGAGCTTCATGCTGCAAGAGCCTTATTAATTCCCATAAGGCCAAATCCAAGCAAGGAGATTATTGTCGAAGAACCAAAGAGAGAGGCTTGTCCTTACTCCCAACAAGCTTTGCGAGACATGTGCTGCTGACTACCTAGCCAAAGGAGAATCTAGCATCAGAACTTTGGTTGTATTCTTCTTCGATTAATTATTAATGAACGACTATTGGTTATGGTTCCACTCTTATTGTTATTTGTGATGATGATGAGTTATATCCTTTCTGACTGATATATAGTTGCATATGCTGGATTTTATGTTTGTGTTTGTGTCGTTTCTTGTATGTGCAGGTGTCCATTCACGGAGATCGTGGGGATTGTGATCTGCCGGAGCAAAGGAACGGGAGCACCACCTCTTCTACAAGCATTGGTGTTGGAATCCAGGTAGGCCTTCACCACTGGTATGTTAATTTGAAATTAGGAACTTGCGCTATAGCGTTTGATGATTCTTGCTATACCTGGTCTGGGCTAGTCGGGATTGCCTCTATTCGCAGAGGAGATTTACCTCCTCAACAATTTGGCGACTCCGCTGGGGAGCTTGTCTTGCATTTTTGGTTGTTTCTTGGTTTTTACCCGCTTGGTCAACCTTTTGGGTTGATTTCTTTTGCTGTTTCTTGCCTCTTGGTTTACCTGGTTATTGTTGGCCTGGTTTTGGATTAATTATTTTTTTTATTTTTGCATAGAAAACTTGACTGGTGTGCTTTTTTAGCGTAACAGTTGCGCCAATTGGCGCTAGTTGTCAATATACAACCCGCACCAATCCTTAAAAGGTGCTAGTTGCAGTCTGATAGTCACGCCAGGCCTGGGAACTTTTAAAGTTTGCCTATTTTAAGCCTTCTGAGCTTGGTCTTTGTTTTTGGATACATTTTCTTGACTGATTTAGTGTGTTGGAGTCTTGTTTGACTAGTTTTAACCTTTACCCTTTGGTTGTTTGCCTTCTATCGATTTCACATTTTTAGCCCTAGGGCATCTAGTGGTTTTGTGTGTTGAGCCTTCCTTAGGAGTTTTTGGTCTTCTATTGGTCCAGTCGACTTTCTGATTACTCCTTTGCACTCGTTTAGTGGTTTTTAATCATCTTATTGCGTTATTTGAGTGACTTACCCCATTTTCACTTGAATTCCGCTTTGCTTCACTTTGGGCCTAGATTACACGACTCATTTGTGTCTTTGGGACTTTTCTCGGTTTTGAAGGACTGCTTTGTGATTTAGGGATCTGATTGTGCTTGCTTTGAGTGAAATTTTCTTGTTTTGGCTCTTTCTATCATCGTTTCTCAAAATTTGTTTAGTGCATCTTGCCATCAACATTTAAAAAAGAAAAAATCTCTTTTGCTTTTCATTAGTTAATGTGAATTAGAGCTTTTCGTTGTTATTAGTGATTAATGACTTTGAAGAAAAGTTTTTTTAATTCCATTAGCTACATTAGAGATATTGTTGGTTGTTTTATGATCATTTTGCTTGTGTGAAAGCTCTCAACTCTCTCATAGCTAGCATTCATCGAATGAAATGATATATTGCGGCATATAGTTTGCATATAGGAAATTTTGAGACATTACATATGGTAAGGCCTGAAAACTAAAACATAATCCAAGATCAACTTTAAAATGAACTGAATGAATCTAACAACGCATTGGAACATAACGCACACTGTTTAGAGGTATAGGCTAGAGACGTGCTCCGGCGTCGTTAAACCTAGTCACTTTTGTTTCCACTCAAGGTTGGGTGATTCCTCCTTTTGCGACTCAATAGTGGTCTAGTATGGAATTGTGCTCCCATGTACTGTCGAGTATATGGGGAGACCCCACTAGGTTATCATCCTTTATCCATAGGAAGCTGTGTTTGCAGCCTTATGACCCGTAACGCACCAAACACAACATCCGGGAAGACTGACTACCGTACGGAAAGTCATTGGTTTTCATACGATTGCCAAGGTGTATATGCAGTTTTACGGATTGTCTGGTAAACCTTTTGCCTAGTTCTCCAGAGTAGTCAATTTTGATCCTTTTCGGACTCCCTAAAAGAAAAGGCTCATCTAAGCATTTGTCACTTCGGGCTCATTAAACATTCGAAGGCGACTAGAGTCATATTTTTGTCCTTTTCTCGACTCTTTAAAGATGGAAAGGTCAAGTTATGTCCTTGTGTCTTAAAATTTATTCAGCCACGTTCACATTTACCCTGTTAGATCTTGTTTGTGTTAGCTTGAGTAGGGTCCTTTCTCGTTAGTTTGCCTAGGATTTTTGAATCGAATCATCCTGGCGGAATCATCAATCCTGTCTCCCATTCCAAGCGACCAGGGGTCTCCTTCTTCTGTTACTCCTGAGACACCGGTTGGTAGTGGTACTCTCCCTGTTATTCCGAGTATCCAACCGCTGAACTCTCGTGCTCCAGAAGACGATTTTTACAATATCCATTGGAACCCTATTTGGGAACCTTTCGAAGAGGATACTCCTATTACTCCTCCTAGTGTTTCAATCCCAATGTCTTCCTCTGATATGGATGACACACCCCCCATCGCGAGTGAAGCATCCGTTGCGACGAGTGTTGAAACTCCTATCTCGGTGGAAACCCCACCCTTTAGTGCCACCCCTCTCGGTGTCACGTTGCCCTTACGCTATAGGGATTTAAGGGATGTTATTGGTTTTAGGAACTCTTTTTTCAGGTACCATGTGGGATCACAACATCACTCCCACTTCGGGATCTTTTATTCCTCAAATTCACAATACATATGTCACTTCAGTCCCGACTATTCCAACTGTCTATGTAGCTTCTTCAGCGCCCGTTGTTAGTGCCATCACTGCATCCTCGGTTGTGACCACTGTTTCTGGTCCGTCTCACGGTTCGGTAAATTGTGGCTAGTTGGTGCCTACATCCAGAGTTGTCGATCCTACGCTTAGTGCCCCAATTTCTTCAGGTTCCATTCCAGCAGGGGGGGAATACGATCAGTATTTGCAAGCCGTCCAGAATCCAGGCTAGCAAGGTCCATTTCATTACTATGATCCCGTAGGGCATCATCTTTATCTTCGATCCTTGCCATCTCAGCCTGCGGTTGAGGTCTTAGTCCCATTAAATGTTGCTTGGGGTACCACTCGTTATGATGGTGGCCAACTAGTGGGGGCAAAGCACCCCTATGGATTTTCAAGGACCACCTTATCAAGGTCAGCCGTCTTACACGCATCCTTCCTATGGGCAACAATATTATGGGAAATCTTATCTAGGGCAACCTGGAGGCCCACGAGGACAACCCTTTCAGGGAAAACCTTTGGCCTATGGTGGTCCATCTTTTACTTATCTTGGGCAACCCTCTGGAAATCCAGGACAACCTGGGATCCAGCAGGGATACCCTTCTGGGCAACCCTCTGGAAATCCAGGACAACCTGGGATCCAGCAGGGATACCCTTCTGGGCAACCCTCTGGAAATCCAGGACAACCTTATATGCAACAAGGACAACCTGGGGTCCAACAGGGATACCCTTCTGGGCAGGATGGTCAGCCTTACGTATAGCGAGGCCAACCCACTGTCCAGTCTAGTCAACCATCTGGACAAGTTGGTCAACCTCAAATTCAATCAGGCCAACCAACTGTCTAGTCCGCTCACCCATCTGGTCCATCAGGACAACCCTCGGTTGTGCAAGGACAACCCAACACCCAACAAGCTCAACCTTCTGGGCAGATGGGCCAATCTCAAGCTCAACCAGGACAACCTTCTGGCCAGGTGGCTCAACCCCAATCCTCTCAAGGACATCTTTCTGGGCCTGCTCAACTGGGCATGCAAATGGTTGTTGCTTCTCAAGCTCTACCCGGTTTCTAGCCCCAGGCTAGGCCCCAGACCCAAGCTGGTATTCAAATGCAAGTTCAGTTTCAATCTCAACCTCCTTATCAAGCGAAGCCTGGCCCCTAGGCTCAGTATGGAGCCTAGCAACCTTATGGTTTCCAGCAATCCCAGGGGCAAGCTCAGTTTTCCCCGTACCAAAATTATCAGCAAATGCAGGTGAGTCCTTATCAGAATTACCAGCAACAGTATGTTGCTCCTGCAGGTCAAGTTGGTAATCAATGGGGTATTGGGGGGCAGATCCAGGGTCAACTGTCCAGTTATGGCTATAACCCCTATGGACAAAATCCCTACGAACAAAACCCCTATTGGCCAGGTCCGTCCAGACAAAATCAATGGGGGCAACCAACAACTGGTTGGAACCCTGGTGCTACCCCTTACCCACAACCATAGATGTCCTTTAATCCTCATTTACCCTTCTTAGCAACACTGGAACTGCCAGATGTGTCCAAATTGACTAATGATCCTATTCTTCATAATCCATACTGGCCACCAGTTCCAACCAGGATTCCCGGTGATTGTCCCAAATTCGATGGCAAAGCTAGAGAAGACCCCCAAGCCCACGTTATGACTTATCATCTCCGGTGTTCGTCAAATTCGTGGCTTGATGATTCAGTCTGGCTCCGCCTTTTTCAAAGGACTCTCACTAACTCTGCTGCTAAGTGGTATATTGAGCTAGCCTGTGGATCTTTTCAAGATTTTAACTCGTTGGCGATGGCATTTTTAACTCATTTTCAGTTGGAAATTCGGTATGAGACAGGAACGCATCTCCTCATGTCTCTTAAACAAGATACAACCACACACATCTCCAATCATATACATGAATGGAGACGGCGTCGTCATTTGATTAAGTTTTGGATTCTTGATTAGCTCCTAACCGATTGGTTTACAACCTCCTTTGTCCCTACGATCACACAGGACATCGTTATGGGGGAATGTGTAACTAAAGAGCAAGCTATTGCACATGCTCAGTACCTTGAGTTGGTTTATTCCCAGTCCGGTACCCTGTATGATTATTTTCCTGACGCCCCGAGGCCTGGAACTTCCAAAACTCCGCCGAAGCCATCTGTTGACGGTGTCATTGGATCTGTAAATCCATCCTGTAAGAAATCTTCCGCAAACCCTGGGAAGCAAAAGTCGTATGCTTCGAAAGAAAAAAATTCTTAGGCTGTGTCTAATTATGGTAATACTTCCGAGGTTAACTCCATCCAGTTCACCACGGTGGATAAAGCCTCGAAAGGAAAGAAGAAGGGAGAAGGGAAAAATAAAGCTGATCAACCCAAGCAAGATTCCCCTAAACCTCCACCTGAGGAAGGAGCCAAACGCAAACCCAAGTATCCTTGTCTTATCTACAACGAGGATCATACACCATCACCAAGGCTATATGGGATAATTTCTTCAAGCTCAACATTCCACTATTCTTTGGCCTGCACCCAATATTTAATTTGGACTGACCACGGCCATACTTCCCCCATTGTTTGACACATATGACATTATTGAGAAGTTGAAACTAATAAAGATCAACCCAAATTGCATTGAGCATGACACAACTGACAGGATCATAGAAGCAAATATCACGAACACTCTCTAGTAGAGGATCCAACTATATTGAGTTGTGAAATCAGGCCAACTCCTTCACTAGGGCAAGCTATCCACGAGGGACCAAGTTCCACAGAAATTTCCTCACCTCATAGAGGCTTTTCACACAATAGGGATTATTTCTTCCTAAGGGGGGAGGACTAATCTAGGTGGATAGTGGTGGCTACCCACCTATTCCACCTATACCTTTAGTTGGTTTCATCAGTTTCCTTTATTATAGTAGCATTTACTATTTTTAGCTATTTTTCAGGTCTTGAACTTTTGAAGTTGTTTTGACCACCTAAATGGCATTTATTTGATATCTTCAATAGGCCCATGATGCAAATACTATATTACTTAGACATATATTTCCAATGAGGCATTTTACATGCCAAATAGAGATCATATAACCAAGTTACAACCCCGAGAAGTTGGATTCCCAACTAACCCTAATAGGGTCCACAAACTCTTGGTGTTCCATCTCGTGGGGTTAGGGATTTAGTTGTTTAGGGTTTCCCTTTACTGTTTAATAATAAAAATTCCCTTGAGCCTCATTGTAACATAGTTTAGAGGCATCTAACCACTACATTGCTTCTCGAAGATAAGCTACCATCACTCGAGCTAGTTTATTTCCATTTTTCTTGTAAGCATTCTTTGATATTAATGAAATGAAAATTTATTTATGTTGCATCTATGTGTTTATGTTTATATTTGTATTATTTTGCGTTCCTCCATAAGTCTAGATCACTCCATGTTCTTGAACATGTTCTTGTACTACAACCACCTCTTCCTCGTCGAGCAATGCCATAGGGTGCCCATACTATACAATTACAATCCATAAAGTAATATTAGTATATATAACAAATATTGAAATGTCGATATAATAATAGTTTATGAATATGATATATAAGAAAAATAAAGACAATAAAGACAAAGAGAAAGACAACTTAGGTGAGACCAAGAAACAAAGATAACAAATCAATTATGATGCTTGTGCAATTTATAAAGATATTTAAGAATATGTTGAAAAATTCTAAGAAAGATGGTACTTTTATTGACATGTAGGAAGTGAGACACTTTCTGTGATATATAGTCACAACCATAATAAAAAACATATAGATCTTATTTTTCATTCGTCATTGTAATGTCATCTTATTTGTCAATGTCATATTTCAGATAACATAATTTAAAAACTTACTAATAATTCTCCATAAAATCCCATGATTAACCAATAAATCCTCTAGGTCCAAATTAACCCCCTAAACATACATTAACCCCCTAACACCTTAACCCCATCCCCCTAAGCCCTTAAAACACTAACCCCTAAGCCATTAACCCCTAACCCCTAAACCCTTAAACAATAACCCCTTATCCCTAAGCCCATGAAGTGATTAATCCCTAACTCGACCTATATCTTTAATCAACCCTAATGAAAATAATAAAATAATATTTATAGTCCACATCAATATCAAAACATAGGTCAAACACCTTCCAAAATAATATTATAAAAAACATTTACAATAGAAAGACAATACAATTTACAATAGAAATACATACAATCTAAAATATAATATACATATAAACATTTACAAAAATAATCTACAAGACAAAGAAATATAATAAATAAATTAAAAATGGACAATATTCATGTCCACTTTCAGCATGTCCATAGTCTTTACAATCCTTTTTAGTTGATTTTATTAGAATTATCCTTGTCCCAAAGCCCTTGCAATTTCAACAAGGGAAATAATAGTTCGATCCTAAGAAGCCCTCGATGTCGATGCCATGTATCCTTGGTCTCCTTGAGGAATGTTATGTGAAATTTTTTGTTAGGCCCCTATACTACTAGTGTAACCCCTTATTGTTATCACAACCCCATTATTATATTGTTGTACCCATGTAGTCCCCATATTGTTACTATTGTGCCCCATAGAAGCCCACTATTGTTATATTGTGCCTTTCACATTATTATTGTTATTCGGCTCTGCTTTATATTATGACCCCTTTAGACTCCTATATATAGAAAGGAGATCTTGTCATTTGTATCATCCAAGAATTGTTCATTTGTGTAATGTAAAGGAGGTTTCCCCCTCGAAGAGGGTAAATTCTAAGGCATTGATCTATCTTTTCTATCTTTTTCTAAGCTGGTTTCATAACATTTGGTATCAGAGCTTTGGATTCTAGGGTTTCACTTCTCTAAATAGGTCATCGTGGCATTTTCACTATAACCTTTTTCTGCAACATTTCAAAAGAAAAAAAACCCATTTGAGACGAAATCTCACTGAACCTCGGATCCAAATTTCAGAGCTTTTAGCATTGTATTTGCGGAGATATGATCTGAGGAAGTTGGTCTTTTTGCAGACTCCTGAATTACATTCCAAACAGGTGACTTGGGTAAAATAATCATAACATTCTCTCTTAGCATCAGATTGAAATTTAGTAAGAAGGTACAGAAAGAGGATAGATCATAGTTTCTTGTATATATTTTTCATAGCCAAAGGTTGAAACAGGGACATGTGGAACATCGTACAAGTTAGCTCTACTGAACTAGTCTATAATCAGGTCACTATGGGAGATTTGGCATCTCTTCCTTGGAGAATCCAATTTGGATCAAACTAGTGGCATTGGAAAGAGGACATAGAGGGCTACTACAGGTCACAATTTCAGAACTGGAAGAACTCAAATTACAGAGTTATAGTCGTTTCAAGATCGAGCTCCTAAAATCAAGAAAAGGTGATATGAGGAAGTTTTATTACAAGGATCTGGTAAATTGGATACTTTAGATGGAGCAATATTTTGATCTACATGGTGTACCACTATTACAAAAGGTATGTATTGCATCTTCATATTTAGAACCAGATCAATTTTTATGGTATAAAGGGCTTTGTTCTCATAAACAACTTGTTACATGGTGAATTTTCATGGAGGAAATTATAACACATTATGAGAATACAAAGAGCAACACCTTCTTTAGAGCAACACCACAACAATTAGAAGAAAAGAGAGAAAAGGGGTTTTTTAAAAAGTGGAAAGCAAAGTTATGGCAACAAGGAATTCTACCCCTCACAACTATAAATATGGAAGTGTTGTTTCTCCTAGCCTTCCACAACCTACAATGGTTACACCACAATAATTAGAAGAAAAAAGAGAAAAAGGGCTTTTTTACAATTGTGATAGAAAATGCACTAAAGGTCATAAGTGTGCTGAGAAGAAATTATTTTACATAGAGTATGAAGAGGAGGAAGAAACGGATCAAGAAACATCAAAAGAAGAGGATATACGCCAGGACCCAACCCCAAAGAAAGAAGAAATGAATCCGACCATATCTTGTAAAGCATTGGTAAGAATTACCACTCCTAAAACTCTTAAGATAGAATGACATCTCAAGAAGAAAAGGGTTTAGGAAGTGAAACATCACATCAAGAAAGAAGAAATGAATACAACCATATCTTGTAATGCATTGGCAGGAATTACCACTCCTTAAACTATCAAGATAGAAGGACATATCAAGAAGAAAAATGTTCAAGAAGTGAAAGATCACATCAAGCATCAAGAAATGAATCCGACCATATGTTGTAAAGCATTGGAAGAAATTACTAGTCCTCAAACTCTTAAGATAGAAGGACATATCAAGAAGAAAAAGGTTCAAGCAGTGAAAGATCCCATCAAGCATCAGCAAAAAGTTCTCCAACTTTTAAAGGATAACGCCACTTTGGTGCAAAATCGAATGAAACAACAGGTAGATCAACATTGTAGTGAAAAATGTTTTGATGTAGGTGATTGGGTATT
>APFE031709522.1:84313-151696 GCA_000404065.3 Pinus taeda
TAGCATTAACTAAACAATTCAAGTGTTCCTTCATGACACTATGTGAACTTGCATTTGCATTTACATCTAAAATATTAAAATAGCATGAGAAATAGACCATGTATCCACCTACTTTGTATCTTTAGTAAGTTGCACATTAATACATTATTGTCCAAAATCAATACATAATCACCATTGTAATAAGTTTCTATCCACTTGTTACCTATTATTTAATTTCAACATTTTTTACTTACATCTTAATCCTAATCATAACAATATTAGACATAAGCTAGTATAAGTGTGTGCATTAAAACTTGTAGATGTGAAAGGTTCTATATCAAGAGAACCAATACTATCAAGTCTCTAAATTACTCATAAGAGATACAATGAAGAATGAAATTGTAATTAAATTTTATGAAACTAAAAACAAGGTATGTTGAACTTTTATAACTAGTTGTATTATGTGTGTGGTGTGGCATATATATTCTGATTCTATATATATTATTATATATTATATATATATAAATATATTATATATAGTGTGCATGAAAATTTCTATTTTGAAGAATGGGACATATTACTTTTAGTTGGCCGAATCAATTATTCATTACGAAAGTTTTGCATACTTGATCCCTTAAATGATTTGCTTGGTCTATTGACCTTATTATATCCTTTGAACTCATAAATTTATTTCCATTCTATTTGTTAGTTAAAATTTTTATTTTGTCCTCGTATTTTCCATACCCCAAACATTGAGACAAGACCAAGTGATTCTATGCAAGCATCATTACCATTATGTCACTCTTTGATTGTAACATAAGGATTATCCCTTTCAAATTAAAATATGGATTTCAAGTCATATTTTTTATTATTCATTGATCTTACATGCATATGTCATCTACTTTTTTTCTTATTTTCTTTATAGTTTAGTTGTAAATTTCTTTTTAATTCTTTTAGTGTTCAAGTCATTTGGGTTCTTGAATCTAGTCTCACGTTTAATTTTGTGAGTCACTTATGGTTCTTGAATCTAGTCTCACGTTTAATTTTGTGAGTCACTTATGTTCTGGACAATCTAATCAATATTGTTCACTATTATAAAAGTGTTAAAACATATGGGGAAAACTAACAACATCTTATTATGATTTACACTCGGCCTTTAAATTTATCAATTGGGTAGTATGCTTGTTATTGTAGTTTTTATATACATTTCTATTATCCTACACAAAAGAACACACAAAAATCAACAAAGATAAAAATAAACATTAATTATATAAGGACAACCTCAATATATTAAATTTAAGCAAAACTTTATTCTTATTGTAGGAACATAATAAGGGAAGTGGAAGAGATTATGTCGCTTTAAGAACATGCATTACTTGCATGCATCCTTACTTGTCTTTTAATGTTGATCTGTTTGCACTATACATTTAGGCATTAGACTATTTGGAGGGAGAGAAATAACGAAATATAGAACACAGATATGATAATACACTTCTATATTAATATCTATTTTTTGCATTTTTTAATTTATAAATGGTTTGTAACGTAATTCCATGTACTATAAATTAAATAATATTATATAATATTAAAATAATAGTAAAACTCGAGGAAGAAATAATACAAATTACATAATTAAAAAATAAAGAAAGAATAAACAATAAAGTGATTAACTAATATGTAATAAAGAAAGATTTTTTTGAAATTAAAACTGTAAAATAAGTAAGAGTAAATATATGGAAAACAACAACTTAATAAAAATGCAAAAGAGTAAAATAAGCGAGATTAGATTATGCTGAATTAAGAAATACATAAAATAAAAATAAAAATTACATGATGGCACATGGATATGTGTGATTATTCTCCTTACATTTTTAGAACTAGCTGATTAATTTAACGAATGTGAAAGAGGACCTGACACATTTATTTTCTTGGGAGAATATTTGTCATATACCCACATTTCAATTTTTTTTTTAGTTTTAATGGATAAAATAATCAGTTGCCCATGATCACTCCAAGTACATCCAACATATCATTATAAGTATATTTCCTTTTGGTACATATGAATTTATTATGACTTCGAGTATTCAATTTTTTTACGGTTAAAAATTTTCATAATGGAAATGTTCCTAGTTATAATTTGATTTCCTCCAAAACTCCTTTCTAGGGTAATCAATGCAACTTCCATGATCTATGTTGTTAATGCAATACCAATTTAGCCCACATTAAATAGTGTTAATTTATAATTATGCTTCACCATGCAATAGTATTTATGTTCTTAATTGAAATTTAAAGACATTTTCTTTTCAAGTTATATTCTACATTATCTCTAAAAAATTCCAGCACTCAACCCTCTTCTCGAATTGCTCGGCCGCAAGTATAATGGTACCATGTCATTTTGGCTTTATAAAATTCCAGCACTCAACCCTCTTCTCGAATTGCTCGGCCCCAAGTATAATGTTACCATGTCATTTTGGCTTTATAATTATTGAGGAAAATTTCTAGTGCCAACCTTTGTATACAATTCCTATAGGATGGTTTCACCTTATTCCTCCTGGATTCTTATTATTGTTTTAGGTGTTATGGTCGATCGAGTTCCAATGTGTATCTCCATTCAACTAGGTCTAGTGTTATTCCGAGGAAAATTAACTTTGTAAGAGTTTATTACCCTATTGGCATGTGCCCTTTCCAGGAGACCTTGATAGGTGTTACCTTATATGTATAACACTGTGGTTTGATACCAGAACTCATTACTCTCATTACTATATTTAATGGATTCTAGTGTTATTATTCCTTTCAGTAAATTTACAATGTTTGTTTCTATTCTCTAGAATTGCTTTGTGTTGTATACATGGTGAATTTGTTTTCTTTATTTTGAGTTCCTGTATGCTTCCATAATTACTTTAATGGCTCCTTCCCACTCAGTGGATAGTTGAGTATTTTTAGTTTTATAATTTACTCTCCCGCATGTATATTGTTTTGGTAAAGAAGTATTTCATCTCAATTTTTTTTCCTTAACTAGAAATGGAAAATATTCTCTTAATTGAAGTTGAGTTATAGAAGGGCTGCAGATTTTTATTTTCCTCAGTTTTTGTGGTTTACTTTTTGATATGAGACTATTGCATGCATATGAAACTTTGGTAAAATCAGACTATTCCTTTACGCACCAACTCAACCAATAGGTAGCACCATACTAGAGGAACCTCATTCAACTTCTTGTTTACTATTTATAACAACTATTTTTCTACATTGAAAAGGTCCCATACTTTCTTTGGGTTTACCCTCTAAGTATTGGCATGCATTAAACTATTGTTGTTTCATCTTTTAGTCACAATTTTGGTTATTTGGATCAATGGATGACCGAAATGGATCTAGTTATTTCCTCTGGTCATAACCCCTGATCTCTAGTTCACGAAAGTGTTTTGTTTAATTATTCAAGTGTATATGACATGGGTATGATCTATTGGTTTCTTTATACTCATAAAGATTGAGTGTGGTTGTTGTGCACATAATTTATTTCGATTTATTTTCCTTAAAATTAACATCGTAATTCCCCTTATATTATAGGGAAGGATATTTCTTCTTTTACACTAAATTATAGTACTGTGCATGCAAAATCATAACACTATAATTTATGTTTCAATAACAATTTCCTCTTTAATAGTTTGACTTCCATTAGTTCATAACAAAATGTTTTCTTCTAAATACATGCCTCCCTGTTCAATTTCCAATTTTTTTTTTTTTTTTTTTTTTTTTTTTTTTTTTTTTTTTTTTTTTTTTTTTTTTTTTTTTTTTTTTTTTTTTTAGAATTATAACATACAAGTATAACATGATTGTATATCAGAATTAGAGTATCTTATATTTTTTTATAAAGATTATTATCCTAGCTAGATATCCTAATAGGTGTTTCAATACCACTAGTCCTTTCCTTGTGATAAAATAAAAAATTCAATTTATTTTAATCAGAAAGGAAAACAAACTAAGCCAACTATATACATAATCCAAATTTGAAAATTAACTTCAACATTAGCATAGATTCACTTTACATTAAAGAGGAAAACATGTAGCTAAAATTCCTTACAAGAACCTTTCTAGTTACCCCAAAGAATTTATAGTTACATACTACAGTTAGGCCTAATCGTTAGCAAGTATCCTCGTGAATTTTTTCATACTTCTAGATCATCTATGCATACTCATGCACTCAACTTCATCCTTAAGATCAATACAAAACTCATGTGCAAGAAAAATCAATTTCATATAAAACAATTTAAGCATCTTATCACCAAGAACATGCAAAATTTAGACATCTTATATTCAAATTCAACTTAAACATCATATATTCAAATTTTACATAATGCAAAAGATAGAATACCAAAATCCTAATAAAAAATACTCCTTGGGAAACTACTCATGAACTAGACACATATCCTCCTAACCACAAGACATATCGAGTCCAGTTCTCCCTTGAGCTAAGATTTTCTTACCATCTGAATAAAAAAACTCATTGATTCCTGAATGATATATTTACAAGTTTTCCTTCCCAGCGTATTTTTAGCAATGTCCTACCTTTTGGGTCTCCTAACCCAAATGCCTAGGCCTATGCATCTTTTGTTTCTTTCTAAAAAAATGTACTTTCCTTTTCTTTAAAGAGTTTTGTTTTCCCATACATCACTTTATTTCACCCCAAACTTAGTAACTTGCTATACTAAGTGGTTTATTATGATCGTTTTCTCCCATCGTAATAATCTACTTATATTCCAATTAGTTCTCCCAGGAATTTTAAGGATTTTTTTTAAGGAAGGAACAACTTGAATTTATCCATCCACAACTGTTTACAATTGGCAAGAAATATTTTGAATTTGTTTCCCTTATCTTGATTAATTTTCCAACAATTCGTTTATTATTAATAATGTATTAATCACATTTCATTAATTTATTTTTCATCATATTGTTTCACAAATTCAGCATGGCTTCCTTAACCATCAAACCCAAAAATAGTCCAAGTCTAAAAATAGAAAAACATTAACATAAAGAACAGAGGAGTATTACATCTTGCCTCCCCCCTCCCCCTTTTCATTGAACACTGTCCTTGGTGTTCATTGTCCCATTATTTCCCTTCTCGAATAATGTTGGAAATACCTCTCTCATTTTGATTTCTATCTCCAAGGCATCTTCCTCACATATAAAGTGTTTCCATTTCACTTTAAACTGAGTGATGGCTCAATTCCAGAGCGATATCTCTCTCTAATCTAATATGTGAATTATATCTACCAAGAAGTCTTCTTAAGGTTCCACGTGTATCAAATTCCAAACAATTATGTGAGAATTATCATGGACATACTTTTTTAACAAAGATACATGAAAAACATTGTGTACTTTGATATGGTTGGGCAATCCCAACTGGTATGCTATTGACCCAACCATGTCCAAAATTACAAAAGGACCATAGAATTGTGGTGCCAATTTGGTACAAGTTCATATACTTAAGGTGATTTTCCTTGTTTTAAATCTTAAGTATACATGATCTCCAACCTTAAATTCCTTGTGAATTATTTTTTTATCATCATAACTTTTGTTTCTATCTTGTGTAGTTTTTATCTTCTCTCTAGTTTTTCGCACCATCTGTTACATTTCTTGTAATGCATATGGTCCTAATATTAGCCTTTCTTCTGGCTAACTCCAACTAAGAGGTGTGTGGCATTTTATGCCATATAAGGCTTCAAATAGACTCATTTTTATTGAAGCTTGATAATTGTTATTTTAGGAAAATTATGCTAATTGTAGAAAATCTTCCCATTTAGTAGGTGTGTCCATGACATACATTCTTATCATGTCCATTAAAATATGATTTTTTCTCTCTACATTCCCATGAGTTTGGGGGTGATATGAAGTGCCAAAAGTTAGTTGTGTCCCCATACCTCCAAATAAACTTTACAAAATTTGGAAGTGAATTTTGCATCCTTTTCAGACACTACCATTTTTGGTATTCCATGTAATCAGAAAATATCCTTCATAAAAGATTTACAATCTAAGTTGATCCATAGGTAGACTATACATGTATAAAGTATGTTGTTTTACTTAAAGTGTCCACAACTACCATGATGGAGTCATGTTTTCATCTTATTTTTTGTACTCCTATGATAAAGTCCAATGATATCACTTCTCATTTCCATTTAGGAATGGGTACTAGGTTTAATAGTCTTGTTGGGTGTTGGTGTTCTACCTTCACCTACTGAAATTCTAAACATTTAAGCAAGTATGCTACTACCTCCTTCTTTATGCCAAGCTAGTAGAATTCCTTCCTTAGTGCAGTTATCATCTTTTGATATCCAAGGTGTTTAGAATATGGTTTCTTGTGATATTCATCCAATATTATCCATTTTAGAACACTTGAATTTAGAACATACAATATAGTCTTGTGGGTCAACAACTTTTCTGAATTTTCAGCATAACCTATAATTTCCGTTTGTTGCAATTTTTGTTGAATTTTCAGATAGTTATCATCCTCTTGTATTGATTTTTTTATTTGCTTCATAAAATTTCTATCAACACTGCTAACATATATTACCATTAGGGAATGTTCATGTCTACTTAAAGCATATGTTATCTTATTTTCTTTTCCTCCAATATGTGATATTAAATTCAAATTTATGAAGAAAGGCCATCCACCTAGCTTGTCTAGCATTAGTCTGTTCGGCTGAAAAACTATTTCAAGCTTATATGATTTGTTACCAAGGTGAATTTTTTTCCCAACAGGTAGTTCCTCCACATCTTTAAGGTGTGCATTACAACAACTAGTTCTAAATCATATACTTCATAGTTCATTTCATGTTGTTTTAGTTTCCTAGATTCATATGCCACTACTAAGTTTTTATGCATCAAGACTCCTACTAAACCTTCCAAACAAGCATCAATACATTATCAAAATTCCTTTTCTGGATCTGTAATTTTTAAAATAGGGGCCATTGTGAGCAAATGTTTTAATTTTTCTAAACTTTCCTGACACCTAATTGTCCACTCAAACTTTGCTCCTTTCATTTTCAAGGAAGTAATAGGGTAGGCCAACCTAGAGAACCCTTCAAAAAATCTTCAGTAATTCCCTGTAATTCTAATAAAGGATCAGACAACTAACACATCCTTAGGTGTGGGCCAATTCAAAATATCCTAGACCTTCTTAAGATCAATAGACAATCCCTTGTTTGAAATGACATGGCCAAAATATTGTATTATGTCCCTATAAAGCTCACATTTACTAAAATTAGCATATAATTGATGTTCACTTAAACTTTGCAACACCAATATTACATGTTCCTTATGTTCTTCTTCATTCTTCGAATACACCAGAATGTGATCTATAAATACCAAGACAAGTATGTAAAGGTACTTACTAAGTACACTATCCATTAAGCACATAAATGTGGCTAGTGAATTGGTAAGGCCAAGTGGTAACATTACATATTCGTAATGACGATATCTAGTTCGAAAATTTGTATTATGAATGTCTTCATCCATTATTCGCAACTGGTGATACCCGATCCTAAAATAAATTTTTGAGAATATGGTTTCCCCTCTTACTTGACCGAACAAATCATCAATACGGGGTATGGGGTATTTATTTTTAATGGTTAGTTTATTTAATTGTCAATAATTAATGCACATTCTAAATGTCTGGTCTTTCTTCTTTACAAATAACACAAGATCCCCACATGGTGAGACACTTAGTCTAATTTATCCTTTATCAAGTATTTCTTGTAACTATATCTTTAATTCTAGTAATTTAGGGATACTCATTATATAAGGTGTTATAAACACTCGGGTTTCTCTTGGTACTAGATATATAGAGAGATCTATGCCTCTGCGGGGAGGTAAACTTGAGACCTCTTCTAGAAAAAAATACTGAGATTCCCTAATGATTGGCAAATCATCCAATTTTTATTTTTATGCTTATTGCTCATTTTCTTCGATATACACTATGAATAACTGACACCCTTTTCTGCCACTCTTTTTCATTTGTAAAGTGGATATTTGTCTAAATTATATGGGTTTCGATATACCTTTTATTAACTAGGTTTGTCACTCTTGACTTATACAACTTACTACTTTCTCAAAAAAATTTATAATAAATCCATGTCTTTCCAACCAATCCATGCCTATTAACACATCGTAGTACCCTAAGGGGAGTATATTTAAATTTACCACTCTCGAACAACCATTTAATTCTATGGGACATTGTTTCTCTTCGCTATTTACCTTTCTCTTTGTACTAGTCACTAACTTTACCAAACATGCAATCTTAAATTTTTCAATTTTAAATTTACATTTTTCCACATCCTGAGGACTAATATAACTTAAGCTAGCCCCTAGATCAATTAACACAAAAACATAATGGTTTAAAATGGTACCTTCAACCTTGATCATAGTGGATTGATGCTTTTCTTTCCTATCCTCTAGTGTTATGCTTATCCTTGGAATGTTTCTTGCAATATCATTCACTATTGTTGCCTCATGAATAGCCTAGATATTTTGAATGGACCTAGAGTTACGTGAACAATCTCTCAACAAATGAGGTTCCCCACAACCCCAATAATTCATCAATTCTTTCTCTTTGACCCCACCTATCTTTTTATTATTCAAATCTATGGACTTAGACCTAGTCTGAGATTGAGATGTGTAACAACCCTGGTGAAAATTTCATTTAATAAAAGTTAATAAAGGAAAAATAAGACCATGAGTAAGGGACACTTATTCCAATCCGAATGTTGGAAAAGATATCCTACTGGGCATCACTCGATGTGTGTTTTGGCTAAGGAAAATTGGCAAATGTTAAGGAAAAGGAATTAAAAGGAAAAAAGGAATTTTTGCACATTTATTTATGAAAATAAAGGAAAATGGGAAAAAGGTAAGATGAAAGATCACAGGTTTCATGTGTGGAGGAAATTGAAGGAAAATAATGGAAAATGAAGAAAATAGAGGCCTCATTAATAAAAATGCTTATGAGGATTAGTTGGTAACATTTTTTCAGTTCAAGTTTGGATCTCTCTCATTATTCTTTCTCTTTCTCTCTAACTCTTGGTCACTTAGAGTTTTCTTGGAGCACTCTAGCTTTGGATCAAGGAAGGAAAAAGAAAGCAAAGGGAAAGGAAGGAAAGAAAGGATCAAGGAGGAAGAGCAAGATCACGCAACTTCAGCAGGAATACTTGTAGGTAACCTTTTTCATGTGTAATTTCCTAGTTGGTTTGGACACGCATGGCTTTGCATGTTAATGTATGGTTCTCTTGCTGTCATTGGCATGGTTTTGCCGGATTATGCCATGGTTTTCAGTCGAGCCTTAACTTTTTCTAGATGCCATGGTATGTTGGGATGTTTATCTTAGTTTTGAGCTTTGGTTTGTGGTATGGATTTTGGAATCTGGGGTAGAGGTTATCTCAAGGTTCATTCCCAAAGGCCTAGGAATCCCTTGATCGATTTTGGTGGGATACACAGTAAAGCCTAAGAGAGAAGTCTCAGTTTAGGACCTAGTGAACTAGGTTTGGATTGCAGTAAAGACTAAGAGATTGGTCTTGGTTTATGGTCTAGTGACCTGAGATTGGATTGCGGTAAAGCCTAAGAGACAAGGAGATGAAAAATTCCTCATGCATAATGATGGATTTTGGATGGTGTTCCAAGTTCAGTTCAGTTGTGTTCGAAGCACCATTTTTGGCGTGATCACAGTTTGGTGGGGGTGGAGGTAGTTTTACTTTTGGATTCCCTTGGTTGCTTTTGAATTGGCTTTCTTATGAGATCCCACATTCATGCTTGGAATATGGCACGGGCATGACTGGCTGAAAGGGAGATTTGGTTCAGTCATGTCTATGGTCGGGTGGTATGTGGAAGTCCTGAACCTAGTCAGATTTGCCTATGATTAAAAAAAGCTAAGTTATCTTACTTTTTCACTGGTTTATATGTGGATTTAATGGCTGTCATGTTAGTAATATTTATATGCTTTTATGCTAGTTATAAGGATGGTTAAATGATTGGTTCATTCATGGTTATTTCATGTATTTACTTGTAGTTGTTGAACGGATGTATGCAATACCTAATTGATGATATAATAGTTCAATGGATAAGGAGGTGATCCTTTTAGTTATGTTTTATAAGTTATTTCAGTCATTTATGCTATGTCTTGTATGCTTGACCTATAGTTTGCATCAATGCCAAGTGTTTGACAGAATGTCAGTCTCGGTTGGGGATGCTCATACCTAGTCCTGAGGTTTATTTTTTATTTATCATCGTTGTTATCATGTCTTTGATGGATTATGAAGGTTTTACAAAGTTCTGGGTAGACGTTGGAATTTTGGGCTAGAAAAGTGGCTCAAATCTTAGGGTCGCTGGCACAGGTCTATTGAGAAAATTCCATAGTCGCTAGCACATAGATCTATGAGAGAAACTTTGGGTTGTCGGTCATTGTCTTTCCTATAGCATGAGAGTGACTTCGAGTTAAAATGCTTAAAACATCGGTGGGACACAAGGGCAAGATGTTTGAGTGGCTAACATGTCTCCTGGGGGTGAGGTTGCTGATGTGGATGGGTTGGTTTGATTTTCTCCATTGATTACATTTCCTTAAGGTTACCAAGGATATTGAATCCCTTATAGTGACCTCTCTCATCACATTTTTTCTCTGGATGGTTCATTTCTTGGGTGGACCTGGAAGGAGGGGGTGTTATAGATTGGTATCAAAGCATGGTTGTGCTCTCTTTTCGTGAATGTGTTGGTCATGCATGCATGTTAGTTGCATGTGTGTCTCTTACACTTGCATTCCATGTGCTTGTTACATTGCATCATGTTGATGATCATTGTAGTAAGGTTGTCATGAGGAGATTGATGTGATTTTGTGGGAGGCATCGTCAGAAGTATATGACTGGTTGCATATGGTTATATGTTGCTTACATGTTGATTATATGTTGCTTCACTACATCCTTGTATGTCAGGTGCATTCTTGAATGTTTTTTTTACATGTATCAGTCTTGTTGTTTAGTTACAAGAATTGATCACATATGCTCGACTACATGTGTTCATACATATGTGTAGTTGGTTTGGCATTGCTTATGCACGTTGATGGTTGCATGTGGAAATGTGTACAATGGACTAATGGTTGTTGTCATGCATGAGGTCATAGCATGCATTGTTGATATAGCCTTGCATTGATGACTAGACCCTAGCTAGAATGATGTTTATGCATTGATAAACTTATTTGATATATGTCTATATGTTGTTATAATTATGTTATACATGTATCACACTAATTTTATGATCTTGTAGATAGGGTATCCTCCTCAAATTATGGTAAGGTACGTTGGTTTATTGTGATTTGGTTTAGCTAACATAGTATGCCTTGTAGGAAAGAGATCAGATGGGTAGCAAGGTGGTAGACTACATAGAATCTCCCTATGCATCAGATGGGCAGTGTGGTATGGGCCACTCTTCTGACTTGGAAGACACATTGAGAAGCCCGAAGGAGGAAATAAGGAGTTCCAAGCACACAATGACAAAATCATGCAAGCACAAGAGAAACAAGCAGAGTTGAATGCGATACTACTTCAGAGTTTGTTAGATTTTCAGTGACAAAGACTACTTGAGATTAGCCATTGACATGAGGATAGAACAAATGGAGCATATGGCAATAGGTCTCCTAGTAGACACGGGTTAGATAGATCTGACATGATCAGAGATTGCAAGTTGTTGGATACTCTAGATAGGAGAGGTGATTGACACAGGTACTATTCCAATTTTGATTCTCATAGGCATCATGATTGTCATCATTATCATCCTTATAGGAGGAGTGATATGGGATACTTGCAGGATGAGTTTAAGAAGGAAAAGCTACCTACCTTTGATGGGGAGATGAATAAATCATAAAATGCTGAGGCATGGTTGTTGGGTATGAAGAAATTCTTCCAAATGAATGATTATTCAGGAAACATGAAAGCATAGATAGACACTTTTAGTCTCAAAGGTAAATTGGATATTTGGTGGGAAGATGTGAAGAATGTGAAAGATATACATGAGGAGGATTTGACTTGATATGAATTTTAAAGGCTCTTCAAGAAGAAGTACTTGTTGGAGAAGTACTATGATGAAAGAGCTAAGGAATTTTATGAGTTGTAGATGGGTTCTATTACAGATGATGAGTATAATAGCATATTTTTGGAGTTGTTGAGATATGTGCCTTACCTTAGGGAGGAGAAGCCCAAGGCTTAGAGATTTGTCAGTGGACTACCAGTTGAATACATAGACCAGATTGAGTTCGATGAGCCTAGATCATTGGAGGAAGCCATTCAAAAGTTGAAGCATTACTATGAGCAATCAAAGTGCAAAGTTGAGCCTAAGGATGAGTTGAAAATAAATGAGAAATCTAAAGGAAAATGGCCACCAAATCAAGGAAGACTTCAAGATGCAAGTGAGAAAGAAAATGTAGTTCCTTACAATAGGTTCAATAGAACTGAGAAAGGATGTGGAGAGCAGCAAGCTAGAGGAAATGGTAGGGAACCATTGTGGTGTTAGATATGTGGTAAGGACCAATGTAAGAGGGATTGTCTGCAATATTAGAATGGTGGTAGACCCGAGATCTACAATTCTCAAGAGGCGCATATAGTTGGTGATGTTGATCATAGCATTCCTCAGATCTATGTAGTTATGGAGAACAAGCAGGTGGATAATCAGACATTTATCATTGAGATGGACGGTAAGATTTGTGATCAATTTGTTTCTATATTGGTTGATCATGGACATAACTATAGTTATATTAATCATGACCTAGTGGATAAGTGTGGTTTGAGAAAGGAAGTGCATGAAGAATCATGCTTGGTATAGTTGGATATAGATACGAAGGACTGAGTTCATCATTGGGTAAGAGCTTGTGCATTTGATTTAAATGGCATGCCTACAACAACACATTTGAATGTACTTCCATTGGGTTCATATAGTATGATTGTGGGTATGGGCTGGCTATACCTTCACAAAACCAAAGTGGATTTCTTCGACAAGGCCATTGAGTGTGTGGATAATAGTGGAGAAAAGAGGAATTTGCAGGGGAAGAACAAGCCTACATTAGTGAGGATGGTTACCGCTATGTAGGATAAGTGTAGTTGTAGAAAGGTTTGTGTGATGTTTGAAGTACAAATTTCTAGTGACAAGGGTAAGGAGGTTGAGGATGCATATGTGTTGAGTAGGTACCCATTTTTGCATTAGTTTTAGGATGTATTTCCTGAGGACATTACAAAGTTGCCACCTCACAGGGAGGTAGAATTTTCTATTGAGTTGGTGCCAGGAGCAACCCAACATCAAAAGCACCTTACAAGATGAGCACATCTGAGTTAGTTGAGTTAAAGTTGTAGCTGGAGGAAATTTTGGACAAGGGTTACATTAGGCCAAGTGTATCGCCTTGAGGTGCACCAGTGTTGCTCGTAAAGAAGAAAGATGGTACTCTCATATTGTCTATTGACTACAGGAAGCTGAAAAAGGTAACGATTAAGAACAGGCACCCTTTACCGAGGATTGATGATTTGTTTGAGCAGTTGAAGGGAGCACTATTGTTCTCTAAGATCGAATTGAGATTAGGAAACCATCGGGTATGCATCAAGGAAGGGGATATCTTCAAGAACACGTTCAGGACTAGGTATGGGCATTATGAGTTCGTTGTTATTCCATTCAGTTTGACTAATTCTCTAGCTATATTTATGTGTTTAATGAATAGTGTGTTGTGTCCTTATCTAGACAAGTTTGTTATTGTATTCATTGATGACATACTCATATATTCTAAGAATGAGGAAGAACATGTTGAGCATTTAGTAGTAATGTTGAAATTCCTAAGAGAGCATCAGTTATATGCTAAACTTAGCAAGTGCAATTTCTTTCAGACTTAGGTACATTACTTGGGGCATGTTGTCTCCATGGATGGCATAAGAGTGGATCCAAAAAACATAAGGGCCATCATGGAGTGGGCAACTCCTAAGAATGTGGATGAGGCAAGATCATTTATGGGATTTGCACATTACTATAAGAGGTTCATCACGAACTTCTCACACGTTGCATATCCTATCACATCATTATGGTGGAAAGTTAAGAAGTTTGAATGGATAAAACAACGTGAGGCTAGTTTTGAGCAGCTTAAGCAGTTGTTGACACATGACCAGTGCTAAAGATTGTGGATCGAGACAAAGAGTTTGTAGTCTATACAGATGCTTGCAAGAGAGGACTTGGTGGAGTTCTCATGTAAGAAGAGAAGGTAGTGTGCTATGAGTCATGGAAACTGAATGAGCACAAGAAAAACTATCCAATGCATGATCTTTAGGTAGTAATCATTATACATTTATTGAAGATGTGGAGACACTATCTTCTTAGTAGGAGGTTTACATTGATGAGTGACCACAGTGGGTTGAGGTATTTGTTTAACCAGCTAAATATAAATGCCAGACAAGCTAGATGGTTGGCTACACTTAGTGAGTTCGACTTCAAGATTAGATACATCAAAGAGAAGGAGAACTAGGTTGCAGATACTCTTAGGAATAAGGTACAAGTAAATAATATAGTAACTATGAGCTCTTATGGGACAAAGATATAGGATAAGAACTTCCAAGCAGGACGACGTGATGACAAATACATGGAGATTATGAAAAGATTACAGGAGAGAATAGGTACAGGTACAGGTGTAGGTACGGGTACAAGTGATCAGGATGCAGACTATCATCTCACAGTAGATGGTTTGGTGATTTTTAAGGACAAGATCTATGTTATGAACTACAATGAGCTCAAGAATCTTATCTTGAGGGAGTTTCATGCCAAGCCATACTCGGGTAATCCAGGATATCAGAAGATGTTGAAAGAGGTGAAGAGGTTCTACTATTGACCAAATATGAATAAGGAAGTGGCAAAGTTTGTGGCTAGATGCCTAGATTGTCAGCAGGTAGAGGTGGAATGTAAGCATCTAGGTGGTTTACTATGACCTTTAGTGATTACAAAATGTAAATGGGAGGTAAATTCCATGGATTTAATTATAGGTGTTCCGAGGACAATAAAGTAGCATTATTCTATTATGGTTATGGTCAATAGGTTGAGTAAGGTAGCTCACTAGATTCCAGTAAAGACTACATATTCATCGAGTGAAGTAGGACAAGTGTTCATCGGAGAGATAGTGAGACTTCATGGTGTTCCAATGAAGATTGTGTTAGACAAGGATATGGATTTCACTTACATGTTTTGGAAGGAGTTATTTGCAGGCTTGGGCACACCTTCAGTACAACTTATCATACGCAGACAAATGGAAAGACAGAGAGGGTCAACAAGATCTTGGAGGATATGTGTTGAGCCTCCATTTTGTCCAATTTTTCATGATTTTACTGAATAATTTTATGCCTGTACTAAGTGTCTATAATCATTATTATTCATTTATGCATTATTAAGTTATTATTTAGAGGCATTTAGAGCTGACAGTGTTGATTCATGAATTGTTCTTGTTTTTTTAACTTGAAGAGTATTTAATGTGAAAATGTCATTAATGATAGGCTTTTTTGTGGCAGGTGCTAACATTCTTGCACCAACAGTTCCTGTACGAGTAGTGTAGAGATACTAATTCTATTGGTTTTGATAGCTTAGCATGGACCATGACATTCCTATGCATATGTCAAAAATACTTGGTCCCACATTCACCTTCCTGCATCATACAACATCCTTGCATCAATTCATATTTTACAGTTGTGCCTACACCAACATTCCTGCACCAATTGTGCATGCACCAATAAACCTACACCAATTTGGGGCTTTCATACATTGACACATTTCTAGGAAAATATGAAAGAGTTTTTTGTTCAAAATGGTGTTTGAACATTTCCAGATAAGCTAAGATACACCCACGTTGTACATATTTATATTTAGGAAATAATTAATGCCTTAGCCCCGAATTTGCAACAATTTCCAAACTGCCAACTTCTGCCTTGATTTATGTGCAATTGAAGGTGAATAGAGAGATTATGGAACATGGGTCTTTGTTCCAGTATAGAAGGTTGACAAAGCCTCAAACAATTTTCCAAAATTCGTAGTGGTTACGGATATACAAAGAGTTATTTGGAGGTATTTTTGTAAAAAAAACCGATTTTTCCAGAATTCCATAAAATGTCTAGTTGGAAAATTCATATCAAAATATTTATTCTTTCAATAGAGTTGGAGTCCAAAACCATAGCATATAGTTATAAGACCGAGCCTAAGGATGTTCACCAACACAGAAAGAAATACGTGGAGCTAAATTCAAACTACTTCTAGAAGCTATGAACTCGTTAGCCGCATGATACAATTAGCAAATGCGTCCAACATCAGTTCAAACTTAGCCAAAATCAAATTTTCTAGTTTTGGGTCCCAATTTGTTTTAACAACCATGCTAAAATTGTATGCACAGATCTGAAGAAGTAGGGGCATCACTGCTATTATAAATATGAAGGCTGCATACGGAATGAAGATCTCAGAATTGTATTGTACACATCGCCTTTTTCATAGAAGAGGGAATCAAATTTGATTGTGCAGGAGGGGAGGAGCTGCGCACCAGTGGGATGATCCCTGGAGGGGACCACTGGTGCCAGCATAGCATTGTTTTATGATTTTATAACAGGACTTCGAAATGAATTTATTTGGCATACAATTCTATATTTTTGTTCTTTTTGAATCTGCTTGCACTGTGATTTAACTGCTGCAAGGGAAACGAGTTGGGTGGTTGGGCCCACCAGCAAGTCTGTTGCCCCAAACCTCTTAATTTCCTTTTCTATATTTTTCTTTGCATAGTGCTTAGAATATTTGATTTTAATTTACATAAAATTTTCTTTTCATGATTGATTTCATTTTTGCAAGATCAGTACAAGCACGTTGCCAGTCCAAGCATGCTGCTTGTACTAGTGCATTTCTGATTATGTAAATCAATTCCATTGGTCCAATTTTACAAGTCTTTTATTCCTTTCTATTTGCAAGAGTTCTTTTATTCCTTGATGCAAAATTGATGTTTGTTTCCAAAACTAAAGGCATTATTAATATCTGAGATTTCACTTAAGGTTTAATTGTGCTGCATATGGAACAAACATTGTAGTAATGTACAAGTCTTTGCTTGCACTAAACACTTTCGAAGAAAGGATTGAATTTCATGATTAATTATTAAATGAACATTATGAGTTAAAACATTAAAAAGCATATCTAAATTACATGCACAACTATCTTAGGAAAAGCTTGTTTACATAACCAAATTACACTAGTTTCATCAGTTTAATTGGAAAGAAGTTTCCTTATGATTTATTTCATGCTTTTCATCTTTGAAACATAGGAGTAATTTTTAAGAGGTTTTTCATTCCTTATTTATTGAATCAATTTATTTTGAATGGGGCCTACATTCCTTTTCCCCCTAGATAACTGAGGAAGAATTACTGCAGGAGTCAACTCAACCCAAAAGAGGAGCTAGAAGTAAATTCCCAAGGTTTGTTTACTTTGCTTTAAACAATCTTGTTCATTTTTCCTAAATGATGCCCTTTTGAATTTCTTGCAAGATATTGGTTTGTATTTGATAGATCCCTGAGGTCATATTCTCGCATATATTGTGCTACGCCTCTAAGTTTACTTACCTGGATTGACAAATTAAATGTTGGTGTAAATTTTGCATTTATACTGCCTGACAATATGTTGAGGATGTACGTGATACACCAGCAGAAGAAATGGGAGGAGTATCTTCCATTGGTTGAGTTCGCATAAAAGAATGGTTATCAGTAGTCATTGAGGATGAGTCCTTTAAAGGCATTGTATGGGTTGAGTTGTAACACTCCCATCAGCTGGACTAATTGAGTGAATAGGGTACTTATTGGACGAGATATGTTGGCAGACATGGAGCGAGAAATGAAGGTTATAAAGATGAATCTAAAGGTAGCACATGATAGACAAAATATTTATGCAGATCAGCATAGGGTGTTCAAGGAATTTCAAGTTGGGGAGCATGTGGATTTGCGCATCTAGCCCAAAAAAAGGTTCTTTGAGGATTGGTTCATGTGCCAAGTTGGAACCACGACATTCCGAGCCTTTCAAGATCCTTGAGAGAATAGGACCAATGGCATATTGACTTCCACTACCTCCAATAGTGAAATTCCATGATCTCTTCCATATGTCATTGCTTAAAAAATATGTAAAGGATGTTGATCATGTTATTGATTGGTCTGTATTGTAGGTGGAGCAAGAAGGAGAGTTCTAACCAGAGCCTCATTGCATATTGCAGCAGAAACATCTCACATTGAGGAACAAAGCCATAGAGCAAGTTAAAATGCAGTGGAAGCACTTTGGGCCTGAAGATGCTACATGGGAGATGTTAGATCAGATGTAGACCATGTATCCTTCATTATTTTCTCCTTGAGGCAAAGCAATTTTGGTTTGATTTTGGTATATGTTTGGCATATGTTTTGTGGGTGTTATGGTATATGTATGTATATGTATACGAATGCAAATATTGCCATGAGATAAGTTGTAAAGCTCCAATAAGTGGTATTGGTGTCATATTACTATGGTTGTTATATTGTCATCTTGTCATGATGTTTATCTTTTGAGCAAGTCTTTCATTGTAAATACTTCAATGAGCTAAGCTACAAGGCTCCATGGGCAGTATGTTTGCTTCTTAGTAGTTTTTCAAAGGCCATGGTGTGGTTTAACACTAAGGACGGTGTTCCCTAAGGGGGAGGGTAAAGTAATAGCCTTGGTGAAAATTTCATGTAATAAAAGTTAATAAAGGAAAAATAAGACCATGGGTAAGGGACACTTATTCCAAGCTGAATGTTGGGAAAATATATCTTAGTGGGCATCACTCGATGTGTGTTTTGGCTAAGGAAAATTGGCAAAGGCATTAAAAGGAAAACACACATTTTTGGCACAATTATTTATGAAAATAAAGGAAAATAGGATAAAAGTAAGGTGAAAGGTCACAAGTTGGATGTGAGGAGTAAATTGAAGGAAAATAATGGAAAATGAAGAAAATAGAGGCCTAATTAATAAAAAGGCTTATGAGGATTAGTTGGTAACCTTTGTGAGTTCAAGTTTGGAGCTATCTCATTATTCTCCCTCTCTCTCTCAGACTCTTGGTCATTTAGAGTTTTCTTTGAGCACTCTATCTTTGGATCAAGGAAGGAAAAAGCAAGGAGAAGGAAAGGAAGCAAAGAAAGGATTAAGGAAGAAGAGCAGGATCAAGAAGCTTCAGTAGGAACACTTGCGAGTAACATTTTTCATGTGTTATTTCCTAGCTGGCTTGGACATGCATGGCTTTGCATGTTGGTGTATGGCTCTCTTATTGTTAGTGGCATGGTTTTTCCGGGTTATGACAGTGGTTTTCAGCCTAGCCTTGCCTTTTTCCGAATTCCATGGTATGTTGGGATGTTTATCTTGGTTTTGAGATTTGGTTTTCTGGATGGATTTCAGAATTTGGGGTGAAGGTGGTCTCAAAGTTCATTCCCAAATGCCTCGGAATCCCTTGACCAATTTTAGTGGGATTCATGGTAAAGCATGAGGGAGAAGTCTCAGTTTAGGGCCTAGTAATCTGAGTTTGGATTATGGTAAATCCTAAGAAACTGGTCTCACTTTAGGGCTTAATGATCCACGATTGGATTGTGGTAAAGTCTAAGAGACAAGGAGATGGAAATTCCTCAAGGATAGTAATGGATTCTAGATCGCATTTCAAGTTTGGTTCACTTGTGATTGCAACACCGCTTTTGGTGTGATCATGGTTTGGTGACGGTGGAAGTGGTTTAACCTTTGGATTCCCTTGGTTGTTCTTAGATTCGTTATTCTATGAGATTCCACATTCATTCTTGGAATATGTCATGGGGGTGATTGGATGAAAGAGATATTTGGTTCAGCCATGTCTATGGTCGAGTGGTATGTGGAAGTCCCAAACCTTGTCGGATTTGCCTATGATTAAAAAAACTAAGTTCTCTTACTTGTGCATTGGTTTATATGTGGATTTAGTAGCTGTCATATCTATGATATTTATATGGTTTTATGTTGGTTATAGGCATGGTTAGATTATTGGTTCATGTCATGGTTATTTCATGTCTTTACTTGTAATTTTTGAATGGATGGATGAAAGACCTAATTGATGATATAATAGTTAAATGGAGAAGGAGGTGATCCTTCTGGTTATGTTTCATAAGTTCTTTTAGTCATTTATGCTCTGTTTTGTATCCTAGACCTGTAGGTTGCATTGATGCCAAGTGTTTGACAGAATTTCAGTCCTGGTTGGGGATTCTCAGGCATAGTCCTGAGGTTATTTTTTTACTTATCAACATTGTTATTATGTATTTAATGGATTATGAAAGTTGTAGCAAGTTCTGGGCAGAGGCCAAGATTCTGGGCCAAAAAAGTGTCTCAAATATCAGGATTGTTGGTACAAGTTTGGTGATAGAAGTCCACAGTTGCTAGCACATAGGCCTATGAGAGCGACTTTAGGTTGTTGGTCATTGCCTTACCTATATCATGAGAGAAAATTTGAGTTAGAAGGCTTAAAACATCGGTGGGACCCAGGGGAAAGATGTATGAGTGGTTGACATGTCTCCTAGGGGTGTTATTGCTGATGTGAATGAGTTTGTTTGATGTGTTTTGTTAATTCCATTTCCTTAATGTTATATAGGAGATTGAATCCATTATAGTGACCTCTCGCATCACATGTTTTCCATAGCTGGTTGGTTGCTTGGGTGGACCTAGGAGGAGGGGGTGTTACAAGATGGTTGGGTGGAAGTCCCTTTGCTAAATTTCTTCCCTTGTTAATCCCTTCCAAAATATTTAATATATACAAACTTTTATCTTTTTGTTCCCCATGCATGTTTATTTACATCCTTACTTTGCTAGGGTTTTGAACCTTCTCCCATGTTTTTGAATTGTTGATGAAGTATATCCTTCCTTACTGCTTCGTCCATTGTTTTAGGGTTGTTGAACTTAATCCTTTCTTTATAAGGGTCTAGTAAGAAATTTAAAAATATTTGCACGTTGGCTTTCTCTTCCCTAATATAGGGGACATATGTCAACAAATTTTTGAATTTAGCAAAAAACTCATCAACAGTTAACTATTCCAATCTTAATTCATGAAAATCCTTTCTTTGATTATCATAGTATCATTCATTCAAGTATCTAGACTTGAATTGTTTATGGAATTCCTCCTAGGAAATTGTCTTTTCTTCCAATGTATGCACACTTTTGACCTCCTCCCACTAGAGAGCATCTTTGCCTTGTAACTGATAAATGGCCAATATGGCCTTCATATTTCTGTCATACTCATAAACTTCGAAATAATTGGTCATGTTGAGGAGCCATGCTTCTGCATCATCCTCATTTTCCCCATCGAAGATAGGGTACTTTGTTTTTCTGAAATACCCTTGTAGCTCCACTTTCTACTTCCTTTTCTCGCTTTTTGGATAATTCTTGTCTGAATCATCTCCACTTTCAGAATTTTCTATTTTAGTGTCAATGTTTTTTCTTTTCAATGGTTCTATTTTTCGTCTTTACTCTCCTATTTCTAGTATCCTATGACTAGAATTTTCAGTTAGGTCTTTGATCATTCTTTCTTGTTCTTCACTTGCGTTCAATAATTGTTCATTACTAGTCCTTAGATAAAACAACAACTGTTTTAAACACTTTATAATCTCCACAAACTAAGATTTTGGTGTATTAATTCTCACTCCTAGCTCTACATATATTCCTTATCGTTCTACTAGAGGTGGATGTATGTCATCTGCCATTTTTTGTTGTAAGCCTTATTCACTTGAGTACCTTATCATAAATACAAACTGGTATTAACATCTCAATTCTTAAATTAGATTCCTAATTCTGTGCATAACTACATTTTAGGGTGGTGGTTCCTGTAAGCCTAGTTTTGGAATTGGTGCTTTCATACCATATGTCATATACCTATGGTTCAATTTTTTTTTGAAATGGATAAAATAGTCACTTGCCCATAATCACTCCAAGTACATCCAACATATCATTATAAGTAGATTTTATTTTGGTGCATATAAACTTTTTATGACTTGGAGTATTCAATTTTCTTATGTTTAGACATTTTCATAATGGATATGCTCCTAGTTAAACTTTTATTTCCATAAGGCTCCTTCCTAGGGTAATTAGTGCAATTTCCATGATCTGTGTTTTTATCATAGTAGAAAATTAGCCCACATAAAATATTGTGTTAGTTTATAAATATGAATTACCATGCGATAATATTTAGGCTATTAATGAAATTTAAAAACATTTGCCTTTATTGTTAACTATACACTACCTTGCATTTTTGCTTAATCTATGAAGGCTCTAGATGGCGACCTTACTTGCGTGTTACCTTGGGTGTGGTAAATTGACATTTTTTACATGGCTTCCTGCCTAGTGGAATACACGTGGGACCTAAGGGTTAGATAACATAGTTTTTTGAGTTTCATGATCAAACCAAGTTTCACAACATCCCTATGGTCCATGTGATTCCCACGTACTCACTAGTACTAGGGTTGAATGGAAAATAGGATATGTTTTCCACAATCCAATGGTGGCCATTACTCTCTCCAAACCTAACATAGGTTTTGATTTCTTTTCACTCACCTTGGATCTTTTCACCACTCTAGGGCAGTGTTGTGCCTAAAGAGCACCGGTGTGAGTTTTTTCTGGTATTCTAGAAGTCATACATTCTTTTTGAACTTCATGGAAAGAATACCTTCTCTTGGGTTCTAGATTATTATCCAATAATATTCCCTGATAAGGCTTCAAAATATATTGTTATTGCCATATCCTTGTAAAATCTCAGTGCTCTCATATTTCACATGTGTCAGTCTACTTTTTTTCTTCACTGCATTAGGGTACTGTCAGGTATATTTTAACACTATGTGTTCATCCTAGGTTATGTTGTTCTCTATTACTTTGGGGTATTTCTAGCATGGTGTTTATTTACAGGTACATGGTTTCTTTCTTATTTCTATTCTTGTGAAGTTTTTGTCTCTTATATTGTCTCTATGGCTACATTATCAACTGAATATTGGGTGTTTCACCTCAACAAGTTTCATGACCTTTAGTGCCATTTTTTTTCCATGTAGGATTTACTTAGTCATCCCATGAAGATGGTCCTTACTCAAGCAACAACTAGAAATAAATTATTAGAGGATTTCATCATTTTTTTCTTTTATTTCTTAAAAGGGATATGAGACCATAACTGGCTCGAACTACGATCTTCTTCCTAATTTTTTTGCAGTGTTTGTAATACCTTGTAGAATGTAGTCAACCTTATTAATTTATTTCCCTATTTCTATGTAATTTATCATTCTTCTTTACTACACTGTGTGTTTTCTCTTCCTTTCGATGTTGATGGAGTTAGGGAAATATCACAGGAAACGAGCACCACGATTCTCCTACAGGTATAATTTTGTTATTTTGTAAGGGTTTTATTTTTCTTCAAGCCATATTCTATTGTAATCTCTAAAAAATTCTAGTGCTCACCCCTCTGCTTGAATTTATCGACCATAGGTATAATGGTACCGTTGTTGGATTATTGGGGCCTGACCTAGGTTTAGAGTTAATTTAGCCAAACAAATCTTGGCACTACTGGCCCTTTAGGAAAATATCCATGGAGTGTGGATTGAGGTCTCACCTAATTAGTATGGGACGGTGCTAGAACTAGGTTTCCGCACCCTAGAGATGTCTCTGAGTTCAAGTGGTTCGTGGTTTGACCTTGCGCACAAGTTGCTTCGTGCACTTTCCCATGTCTCGCGACTTGATATACTGCCTACGCGCAACCCTACTAAGGGGCTGAACACTGTTCTTCTATGTTATTACCCAAGATTTTACTGGTATTCCAATGTTAGTTGATTATCTTAGCCTACTTGCATGCTTTAAGTTATACTTAACAACATAAATCATTCATACAGGTGCGCGCAGTAAATAAACAATATATTTGCAAATTATAACAATCATGCATTAACCCATGAATAGATACACAAAATGATGATAAAACTTCTATTTATTAATTCCTTCCTCGGTTACAGACTCAACTCTGCCATGTGCACTCACCTACAGGAGTCTGCCCACTCAGTTGCGGACTACTAGGCCTCTCCGCACTCAGCTGCAGAGCCTTCTCCTACTCTACGACCCAAAGACACAATTTACACTTGTGACTCAATCACTTAGACTTGTTCTTCTCCTCCTATCTTTCCCTATCTACTTAGAGCCTCACTCTATTTATATAATCCCATGGTTCGTAGACCATGGGTAGGTCTATCCAGCCGACATTACATTACAAAACTAGGGCAGACAACCCTGTGACTCTATCATATTTTCGCACCCTGTGCCCGTAATCCGCGGAGCTTTACAACAAGATTGGGTCAAAACTTGGGCTTTGAGCCCCAAAACATGCCTTGGGGGAGATTCCACACCCATCAAGCCCCCAACACAAACATCTTGATTCGCCCTCGAGTCACTCTGTCGGTGTGGCGATCTTTGTGTGGAGTCCCTCCAACTATTCTCGAACTGTGTGAATGTCAGCAGTGCACTGAGATACTACTTGCTGGATTTGCTGCATACGTTGTTTCGAGACCTCTATGTCTAGGGTGCTTCTCTACATCAATTTCTGCATCCCCTGTATGTCCACAAGCTTGCCTTTGATGTCTACCATGATGGTGAAGGCCTCGTTGATCCAAGGCTGGACATGCGCTTTTAGGACTGCCTCCTTATGTCGTGTTGCATCCACCTGCTCCTTTAGTGCTTTAGCCTGCTGCATCCTCGCTAGCGGGTGGGTGAGGACCACTATCTGCACGGTTCCTCGGACACTGTCATACTGTTGTTGGAGTTCTCGTGCCTCTATCTCTAAGCGTTGGATGTTGGGGTCCTCTTGTAGAGTTGTGAGGACCTCAAGTGATTCTTCCAACATGCTGGTGCAGTCTTGCACTACACCTCTATTTTCCTCCAATATCGCTATGATAGTGCTAGCACATTGTTCTCTGACTTCCAGGGGAATGGATGGCTGCACCTTTAACCACAACCCGATGATCTTAAGATTCAGCTCCAGCTGAACCATTGTAATTTCCTCCCTGGCCTCGCAGACTCCAGTTGCTAACCTCTGGATCCACACCTCCACTGGTATATCTGCGGGGATGGCTAGCTTCAAGATGCTTTGGCAAGCATCATCTATCGCTTGCACTAGCTGTTGATTTTGTGACACCGATTCATTGCGCTGCAAGCTGAGTTATTCGATATTTATCTTCTTCTCACTGAGAACTTGGAGCGCGCGACTCTCCCTAGTGTGCAACTCTGTCGTTATCCCATCCTGCAATAGATATAATGTTTCGCGTGGAAGGGAAGCTATATTAACACTGAGACCTTTCATTGTGCTAACTGAAAACCTATCGGCCTCATTTGATGTCACTAGATCCCCTTTCAACAACACTATTGTGTTCGTCATCCATACATGCAACATTTTCTCTGTTGTTGTGGATCCGACTGTGAGTTTGGTCGAAAGGGTACCAACCTGAGGGGGGCGTGCTTGTATGTCCTGCAACTATGCTCTAAGGACCCCCAACACAGTCTAGTGCTCCTGCATGAAATCCTGGAGAGCCTCATTTGTGACATCACGCATTGTCTCATTGATGTCATGTAGATCACCCTCAATTAGGGTGATTGGGTCAATAGAAAACTTTGAGGCCTTGACCTTCTTCCATGACCCTTCCCACCCTGATGGGTGTTGGCGCTTCAGCTATGTGGATGCAGTTCGTGGGTCCGCACTTCCTTCTGCTATTTATGCTTCCTCTGCCTCTTGCCCCTACGAAGGTGTTGTTTGGCCCTTGCCCACCTTCGCGGCTACTGCCTATGCTGTTGCTGTTGTTATGGCCTTTTCCTACTTGGCTACTTTCTATGCCATGTCCCATGCTGCCTACACTTCTACTATTGTTGTTTCCTTCTTGCGTTTTTCCACCAACTATGCGATGCGTAACTTGGCATCATCTTTCTTCTTTTGGGCTGCCGATTTCTTGATTTCTGTAATGTTTGGGGTGCACCATTCTGGCGGCCATGCCTACAAGACATTGAAAATGGTGTCGTTAGTGGCTACAAAGGGTAACTTTTTCCACTACTTCGTCGAGTCCTTGCTCACCGTAATATATATGTATGCATGTCTACCTTAAATTCTACAAAACTCTGCAGACTGTTGTAAACTATGGCTTACAGTTGATCCATATTCAGATGCTCATTTCCATGAGCACCCAAAAGATCTTGTTATCGCGTATCCTTGTAGCATCCTTCGTGGCCCTAAGCGAAGCGTCCTTTGTGGCTTCCGATAAATCTCTGTCAATTATGGGGAATTGACTATCCTCCGACAATTCCCCAGCTACAAGCACTATGGACAGCAACAACCATGCATAGTGGAAGGTTTTTCCCTGCTCCTGGGCTTTGTAGAAATTCTCTAAGAATTTTGTGCAGAGGAATTCGGACTAGTTAAACTGGACCCCCTCCATGCACTGCTTGGCCAGTGCGACCACCGATGCAGGTACCTCGTTGGCATGACACTTGCACATAACTTTGCCTGCAAGGATTTGGGTCGCTATGCGAACTACTTTGTCCTTGATGTTAGAGATGGCGTCGCCCCTCTTCTTCTTTTCCAGCTTGTACTTCTTCTTCATGGCCTCCATGATGGCCAAATCACTGCCCTTTCCTTCTGATATGGATGTGGTGTCTTCTCCTTTGTATGGAAGCCAAGAGATGCCATGAATCAAGTCGACCGTGATGGGGATGGGCTCCTCCAACCATAAGCACCCATCATGCACTAGGCAGAGTAGCTGCTTGATGAAAAAAATGGTTATTGGGGTGCAGTGGAAATGTGGCACCCAAAGTAGGTTCAGCATCCTGACCTTCTCCACTCCGTGCAACCACTTCCACAACACTCATGTTGTCACCACCCTCGCAGTGTTCTGCTTCATGAGATTTCCGGTCTCAAGGTGAGGGAACTTCTCATGGTCTGCTGTTATAAACATTTTTGGGCACTTCAACCCCAATCATAAATGTCCATAAATTGAGGGCTCCTAGGTCCCTAAAAGTGTTGCTTCACTACCTAAAGGAACAAGGTCAACTGATTACATCATCTCCCAGAAGTTCTCCACTAAAAACTGCTCAGAAATGGTCAAAACTGGACCATATTGAATACCCAGTGCAAAGGGTGTGATTCATATCACCTTCCCAGTGTAAAGGGTGTGATGCATACTAAATGGCCCCTTTGTAGGGTGCGATGGGTGAGAATGGAAAAATGGTAGAGACAGTTTGCGAGGTGGAAGATCATGGAATCTTCCAGAAGCTTCCCCTCTGACACTTGCCTCTCTGTTTTCGACCAGGGATGAGTAAGAGATCATCAGTCTCCAAGTGGAATTAAGAACTATCAAAGATAAGACACTAATAAAAACCCCAGAAGATGACTCACCCCCCTAGAATCATCTATATATGGATCCCTCATCACAGATATCTAGAGGCTGGAATCTTGTATCTTGTAGAGAAGTGTTGTTGGTTTTCTGGTGAAACTTCATAGTGTTGGGCGCTCTAAGATTTACTTGAGGTGACGAAGGGCTTTCTTATTAGAGGATGATGTTGGGTCAGAACAATTGGTTGAAATCCTCTTGCTTTTCTTGATATTAATAAATCTATTCAAGTTTTCCTCCATATTCTTGTATGTTTGATTGTATATGCATTTGTATGGTTAATACATATCTGGTCCCGTGTTATTTATGAATATAGATCTATGTTCTTCGATAGTAGTATGCTGCTTTGATTTCATAGGTGCTCTTTGAAGCTGGGCAGAGGAAGAAGAAGCAGCAAAGATCTATCAAGAAGGAAAGGAATCAAGTAAGGAACCAAGTGCAAGACTAAGGTTGGTGTCCTTTGTTCCACCCTTATCTATTTTCATAAAGGAAAACAAAAGTAGTCTTTGCTTGTTTTTTTCTAAGATAGCTACCAGTCTTCGTGGGAATAGCAGCTTCGAGTGAATGCTATTCCCGGTAACAGCTACCATCCTTCTTCTTGACAAACAACAAAGGTGCACCCCAAGGTGACAATGTTTTCCTAATGTATCCCCTATCCAACATTTCCTTCAACTTCAAGTTTAGTTCTACAAACTCTAGAGTTTTCATCCTATAAGTTTCGTTTATTGTCGGTGTTTCCCCTGGTACTAACTCAATAGAAAGGTCCACTTCCCTATGAGGTGGTAACTCTGAAATCATTGCTAGGAATACATCCTAAAAATGTTGCAATTGAATACCTCTTCAAGAGCTCAACATCCTCAACATCTTTACCTTTATCACTGGAAATAGGAATTAAAAAATATACAAATCCTTCCCCACAACTACACTTTTCCTCCATAGATATAACCATTCTAACTAACGTCACCTTCCTCTGACCCTGCAAGATTCTTGGCTCTCCATTGTGTTCCAAGCACTCAATTTCATTTTCATAACAATCCCCCTTAGTCCTTGGAATATACAATGAATCCATACCCAAAATCATATTGTATGATCCCAATGGGAGCACATTCAGATGCATTGATGTAGGTATACCATTCATATCGAATGCACAAGCTCTTACCCAATGATGAAATCTTTTCATGGTACCTGTAGACAACTGTACTAACCAAAATTCCACATGTAATTTATTCAAACCACAGTTATCCACCATGTCAGTACATATATAACTATAGTTATATCTAGGGTTAATCAAAATATAAACAAATTTATAAAAAACGTACCTTACATCTCGATAATATATGCTTGATGACCACCCTACCTATTATCCAACACTACATAAATTCGAGGAATACTCTATCCAATATCCCTCACTGTCTGTGCCTCCGAGCACTGTAAATTTTGGGTTTGCCACCCTAACACTATGGAAAATCTCTCCTACAATGATCTTTTCTACAATTCTAGCACTATAAAGGCTTCCTTCCATCACTCTTTTTCTTCTCCTTAGATTGAAATCACTACCTTATGTTAGATGCATTGAAGCTCTTATGCGGCACTACATTCTCTTTGTTACCTATGTCGTATTGTATTCCTCGCTTCTTATCCCATTTTCCTTTAGTATTGTCAATACCCTTCCAACCATGTTTGGATTTAGGCTTGTGGTTTGATTTCTCATAACAATTCTTCATATTTTTTTATGGCTTCCTCCAACAATCTAGGCTCATAAAACTCAATATTGTCTTTGTATGATACTAGCAACCCACTGATGAATCTCTCAATCTTCGCTTTCTCCTCCTTATGATAAGGAACATACCTCAACAACTCCAAGAATATGCTAGTATACTTTTCATTGGTCATATATCCCATCTTATAATCATAGAATTCATTTTCCTTATTACCAAAATACCTTTGAAACAAATACTTCTTCCTAAAAAGTCTCTCGAAGTCACTCCAAGTCAACTCCTTTTCCCTAATTCCTCTGACATTCATCACATATTCCCACCAAATTTCTACTTTACCTTTAAGACTAAAGGTACCTATCCTAGATTTCATGTTTCCTAAATAGTCATGCAATCTAAATAATTTATTCATCCCAAACAACCAAGCTTCTTCATCCTATGACTTCATCATTCTCTGTCAAATGTAGGTGGTTTTTCTTCCTTGAACTCTTTTAGAAAATATTGCTTCTCACTCCTGCTATATAGGTGGTGACAGTGACGACCATACTATCTATATGAACCATAATTAGGATAGAACCCATGATCACTTCCCCAATAATCATGTGCATATATAAATCTACAATCTCTAATTGTGTCCTCTCTATCCAACCTGTGTCTTGACGGAGACATATTGTAATATGCACCATTTTTCATTTCTTCATGTCCATGATTGATCGTAAGTGGTCCCTCTCTGTATAAACATGATAAACTATAAAAAAATCACTACAATGGCGTTTTCTTTCTTCTATTGTTCCCTTGAAAGTCTTTCATGTGACTGAATCATCCTATCATTATCTTCCTTATACCTCTGGATCTCTTCTTTCAATTTCTCAATGTATCTTCAATGTGAGGGGAGTACTCATTACCATGCTACTCATATCATCTATAGGGAGAATGACATGAACTCTAGTCCACAATTTTTCTTATCGTATTTGATCTTCCTCCTCCAAACATACTATGTCAGCTAAATCAAATATAACCACAATCAAACATACCTAATGAAGTTCAGGGGAGGCTATCTCATCTCTAAGATCAATATGGATTAGAAATATATATATATAATGAAATCATCATATCAATCATCTTAACATCAACATCATCAAATTCTACATCATGACACGACTGCAACAATGACCATCATCATGCATACATAACAAGAAGATATACAACCTACATACATGCATGACAAATACATTCCACCCATCCAGTCAAAGTGTTAAACCTAGGAGCTCGGATACCATTTTGTAACCACCCCTCCCATATCTACCCAATTTTATTGGCTGACCACGGTAAACATGACAGGATGAGCTACTATGAGATTACTCAACCTCCTAGGTATAGTTAAGGAAGTGGAATCGATGAACCAAAATTGTACTAACCTTCCTTAGAATCTAGAGGATCCCCAAGAGGCAAAAAACACTCTAGGTGCTCAAACCCTCAACTAACTTTTCCTCTCATGGATATCAAGGAGATATAGTGGTTGTAACCCTTCAGTCACATGGATAGTCCTACCTCCCAACAACTGCAATCTAGATTTCCCAATTTTGAGCATCAGACCTCAGAATCTGAGCCACTTTTTGAGAGCTAGTATCAAGAACTCTGTCCAAAACTTGATAATAATTTACATAATGATTAATGATCCAAAGACAAAGCCATTAATTAAAAACTTAGTCAAGAAAATGACCTATCTAGGCCTAACCATCACATACATTTCGTCAAACGCATTGTGGACATGTAATCTAGAGGTCATGAATTCATATTTAAACATAGGGGTCTAATACTTATCTAAGAATCATGAAGAAGGTCTAAGTCCCTCTCTTAATAGCTTCAATAACACCAATTATCTCATGCATTCATTAACCATTAATTGATAAATAAAAACACATCAAGAGCCCTAACTAGGACCTATAATAAAACCATGCTTATAACTACTATATAACTAGAATAGTAATAATGATAGAGAAACCATCAAAGCCGCATAATAACAAGTGTAAATACTCATGAAATCCGAGAGGAAAAGAGACATTATTAACATATGAAAAATCCATACATGTTAGGAAATTCCATGTACCACTCGACCATAGATTGGGCTGAACCAAATCTCTCTTTTAGCCGATTCCCCTCATGCCATACTCCAAGCACGAATCTGGGATATCATGGAATAAACCAATAGAAACCAAACCACAGCTTCCAGAGGCCAAATCAACTCCACCCTCAATTAATGATTCCATCTTACGGTTGAGCATCACTAATCATCACTCGATAAGTCTCTACCTAAGATGTCCAAGGCTCTAGAGAATTTCTTTTAACCTTACTCTTGACTAGTAAATGAACCCACAATTGTCACGAGGCTCTAGAGTGTTTTTCCAACCAAGGCTCCAATACAAGTGACTCAACCCATGAATGGATTTAGATCAACTTTCTAACCAAGGATTCGCGACCTAGTAACTCAACCCAAGTTATTCTAGGGTTTCAAAGCATTTGTTTAACCAAGGATCTAAGAACTAGTAACCCAACCCACAACCGTAAGGAGCATGAGCACCAATCAGAAGAAAATCAAGTGGGAAACCCACATTACCATGGTTATCTAGTAAATGGAAAGTCTAGGAAAAACCACTATCAATCCAAGAAATCCTCCATGAAAATGATAGATCATAACAAAATAAACATAGTTATTGATCAAACGGGACAATTACCTAGTACTTGTTTTTTTGAGGTTGCAAAAAATACCCGATTTTGAGAATTGGTGATTAAGAATACACCTTGTTTTTGGAGCATATTTTTAGCACTTTAAATTTTCTTATGTATCAAGTACGAACATTTTTTTTTATGTTAGTGATTTTGGTGCTAATTTTAAAAAGTGTTGATGGAGCATCAACCCATTTTTTGAATGAGTTCATTTTTGGCACTTTAGATTTTTTTTATGTATCTAGTATGAATATGTTTTTTAAATGTTAGTGATTTTCATCTTGATTTTGAAAATTTTTTGATGCAACAATCAACCCTTCTGTTTAGAGGTTTATTTTTTACACTTTAATTTCTGATGTATTAAGTGTGGATATTTGTTTTTAAATGTTTTTGATTTTCATGTGGTAATAAAACATAAAAAAAAAAAAAAAAAAAAAAAAAAAAAAAAAAAAAAAAAAAAAATTATATAAAAAAAAAACTACAATAAAAATTATATAAAACAAAAAACAAAAAAAACACCCATAAAATGTTGGCATTATGATACAAGTATTGTCCTTGAAGGCAACTCTACAGGTCAAGTCGGTTTTGATAAGAGGCTAACAGGAATATTCAGAGGCAATAGGGCAGTTGTACAAAGGATCATGAAGATGCAACTAAGGTCTTTTGATCAGAATAAAGAAGTTGAAGGAAGAAGATGATGTAAGAGCAGTTTAAGAGATACATGCATGTTCACTTAGTCCAAGCAACGTATACACGCAGTTACTCAAAACAAAAATATTGTATAACGTACACACACACTCCCACAGAAGGCAAAGCACATACATGTTGAAATCCATGGTTTTGGTCCAAGATATTTGGTCCAAGGTATCTTTGGACCATGATATTGACCTTAGGTATTTAGTCTGAATTGTTCGTCCATGGTATTTGATCCAAGGTATTGGTCTTAAGTGGATTTAGTCCATGCTATTGAAAAAGGCCAAAAACTATATAAAGAAGAGAGGATCATAAGGCCAGATGTGAAAGTGAATAAGCTTCTAAGGAATACTTCTATCTGAAGTATATTTTATGTTGCAAGGTTATGTTTGGGACTAGATCTGAAATATCTATGTGCACCTTGAGTTCAATATTAGATCAGGATCATGAGACCTGAAATGACTTATTCTTGAATGATCTGATATTGGTTGAGGCTATATTTGATGTTTTGTGTATGCTTTATTCGTTATCTATCATGATCTAGGTTTGTATAATGTCTATAATTGTAGCAAATTTTCTAGTCAATATTTGCAGATATGTATGCAGGTTCATCGCGACAAAAGAGCATATACATGCATGTTTTGTTCTTTCAAGTAGTGTATACAAAAGAAAGGCTTGATGTTCAGATATGAATAATCTATCACATTAGTCTTGTTGATTTATTGTTGTTGTTATTTTATTGTTGTCTGTCAATGAAGTCTTCTTAGATCTGAATGTAAATCTGAATGCATAAAGAGGTTGATATTTGATTGATTGTATAAGTGAGAAGAACTATTTTCTATTGCATGCCTGTGTAAAATTCTATAAGTTGACAGGAGATTTTTAGTACACTGCTGGTTGGTACAGTTTGTGATTAAGATATTTTATGATTCAGAAACTTTAGAGGTATACGCAGGTTGGGCGGAAGGAATTAGTGTATACACGCGGATTTTCTTCATTGAAGTAGTGTATACAGTATGACACATGAATTTTTGAGGTTTCAGTTGTTTCTAAATGTTGATACAAGTTTCCGGGTTCAACACAGTGTTCTGAAGATAGTGATCTAATTGTTTCAGATTAACTGCATGTTGGTTGATGAAGTTTGAGCTTCTAATTTTTTGATGGGTTATTGATGAGTCAAAGTCTTCATATGTCTTGATATGTTCCAGGAGAATCCTTTTTGAAAGTTCATGAAACGTGGTCCTTAGTGGAAGAGTGGAGTTTTCTATAGGCTAGCACCTATGTACTAGTAAACCTATTGGCTAGTACAAGAGCTAGGGGGTTGTAGCTCCCCTCTAGTAGAAGCTAGAGAATGAGAGAAGGTTGTAACCTTTTGTAGGTAGAAGCCTATGTACTAGTATGAGTTTGCACTAGTACATGATTGTAAATAGATTTTCTTATTATTAGAAGAAGATAGAGATGACAACAGTAAGTGGTTTTCACCCACATTGGGTTTCCACCTTAAATCTTGGCGTTCATGTTTATTTCTTATGTGTAATGGTTTATTATGTTTATACTACACATGGTTACTATTTAATGATTGATGGAGTACTAATGCACTATTTAAAGATCAACATATGATGAACTAATTGAATCATAAGTTTACTGCATAAAGGATGGTTGCCTTAAAGATAGTTGCATATACACACTAGTTTCCCTCTCTGAAGTAGCGTATATAAATCTGATTATCAAAAAGAAAAATTCTTGATACTGATCACCTCCCTCTCAGTATTATTTCCAATAATTGGTATCAATGCAAGTCCTTCAGAAGAAGCTTGGTCAATTGAAGGAAGATCCATCAAAATGAATAATCATGAAAGCATGGGATCCATCAGACCGCTAATCTTTGATGGGAGCAACTTTGTTTATTGGAAAATAAGAACTACAACCTATCTACAATCTCTTGGAACAGATGTCTAGGAAATAGTGGAAGGAGGATATAAATTCCCAACATTAATTCCTACAGACAAGTTAAGTAAAAGGAAATATGAAACCAATACCAAAGCTGTCAGTACTTTATTGGGAAGTTTGTCACAATTAGAGTTTGTGAAAGTGATGCAACTCAAATCAGCCAAAGAGATATGGGACAAAATCATTCAAAGCTACGAAGGAGACTCTCAGGTAAAATTTGCTAAGCTTCAAACTCTCAGAATTCAGTATGATTAATATGCATAGTGGTGAGAATATAGCTAATTACTTCTTACGTGTAGATGAGGTTGTTAATTGGATGAAGAATTTGGGTGAAGAAATAAAGGAGGTTACCTTAGTTGAGAAAATTTTGATATCCTTGTCTACTAAATTTGAATTAAAAGTGTTTTCCATAGAAGAAAAATAGGATCTGCAGAATATCACTATGACTTAGCTTCACGAAATCCTAATTGCTTTTGAGATGAGAAAAGGAGGTCCATCAGATATGAGAGAAGCTGCATTTAAAGCTTCAGCAAAAGGAAAAGAAAAGGAAGATAATAATGAATCAGGACACATTTCAGAAGAAGAAGATGAGGTAAATTTTGTCAAGAAGCTTAAACGGGGTTCTGGAAGGTTTAGAGGTAAGCTACCTTTCAAATTCTTTGCTTTTGGTAGAGTCGGTCATTATCTTGCCAGATGTCATCATAAAGATAAATATGAAAAAGGAAAGGAATATGCAAAATGGAATAGGAAACAAGTTGTGAATATGAGTTACTATACTCATGAAGATAGCGATTAATAATCCAATAGTGATGAAGAGAAATTGGTCAAGATTACAGACTTCTCATGGCTTATGATAGCGATTATTTTTGGGATAGTTTAGAAGAGGATAATCATGGTTTATCTAATAGTGATAATTATAGACTTCCCATGGATTATGACAATGATGATTTTTGGGATGCTTTAGAAGAGGAAAACTTTCATGAAGAAATATCTAAACTCAAAATATGTTTAGAAGAAAAGAATATGATCATAGATATGTTGACATACCAACTTAATGGAAAAGAAAAACACAATGAAAAACTAGAATGTGAAATTAAGGGTCTAAGAAAATATCTTGAGAAAAAAAAATTTCTCAATCTTGGATTTTATAAAGGATCCGAAACATTAAATGAAATTATCAAGGTTCAGTGTTCTCCTCTGATAAAGAGGGGTCTTGGATATACTGAAGAAGCATCTCAATCACAAAATTCGTAAACCTCCACCAAAATCTCTCTTGATGCAGCAAAGACCAGTGAACAGTATGACAATCATCAGCAAAGGCATAAAGCTAATCATGAGGTAAATCATACTGAATTTTCTCCAAGGATGAATATCAATAGAAGCCACAACCAACACTAGGAAAATCATACTCAGTTTGCCCTAAAGATGAATATCAATAGAAGCTACAATCAACCGGTAAATAGATTCAATAGTTGTAGAAACTTCTTTAATGGGGAATGTTTTTCATGTCATAATTTTTCACACAAAGCTGCTCAATGTGTTGCTTACAAAACTGTCATGACTAGAGAAGCATGAAATCAAAGGAATGTAACAAGGATCAAGAGAAGTTCCTATAATAACTTTTCTCCTCTTGAAAATGAAATATAATGCTCAGTTTGTAACAACTTTGGTCACGAAGAATATGAATGCAGGAGCAAATTTCCGCAAGCAACTCAAAAGGAGCAAACACCAGTAAATCCCAAGATATGCACAAGGAAAGAATCTCAAACAGAAATATGTTGTATATCCTTGTATGCAAAAGGATAATAAAATCGGTGGTACATTGATAGTGGATGGTCAAAACATATGACAAGTGAAAAAGAGAAACCTCACTCATATAATTCCTTAGAAAAGGAAAAGAATGTCTCATTTGGAAATGACACTCTAGCTGTCATAAAAGGTAAAGGATCTGTTTTCTTGAGAGAAAAGGTTAAAGCTGGAAATGTTATGTATGTAGATGGTTTAAAGCATACCCTGTTGAGTGTCAGTCAAATGTTTGATCAAGGAAATGAAGTGGTCTTTCAATCAAACAGATGTGTTTTTCATGAGCTTGATATAGGAGAGACCGTGATTAAAGGTTCAAGAACTCCAAACAACTTATACATACTCAAAGGAGGATAACAATAGTGTTATCTAAGGAAAGATGATGAAAACTAGTTGTGGCATAGAAGATTGGGACATCTAAGCTTTTCTCAAGTAAGAAAAACATGTAGACTCAAGGCTGTTCATGATCTTCCAGATATCAGCATCCTAGAAAATACAATATGAAAACCATGTCAAATCGGTAAGCAAACTAGATTTCATGGAAAGAGAGGGGTGAGCTAGTAAGCCCCTTGAACTTATCCATACTAATTTATATGGACCAACAAGGAAAAAGTCACCTCGTGGAGAATGATACTTTATTTTGTTCATTGATAATTTTTCTAGAATGTGTTGGATAGGTATTCTAAATCATAAAGATGAAGAATTTGAAAATTTCCAAGCCTTGAAAGCTTTGGTTGAAAATGAATCAGATCGAAAAATCAAATGCCTTAGATCTGATCGAGGAGGGGAATTTATATCAAATGAATTCTTTGACTTTTATGAACAACATGGAATAAAAATAGAATTCTCCACTGCAAGAACACCTCAACAAAATAGTGTAGTAGAAAGGATGAACATAACAGTTCAACAAATGGCTCAAGCCATGCTAGATGAATCTGGAACTCCTGCAACCTTTTGGGGTGAAGTTGCATTCACTGCCATGACTATTTTGAACAAAGCCAATGTTCAGGTAAATAGCACTCAAGCTCCACATGAACTTTGGTATGGTAAGACTCCTACTATAAAATACTTCAAAGTCTTTGAAGAAAATGTTTTATCAAAAGGACTGATAAAAAACTTGGTAAGTTTGAACCCATAGTAGATGAAGGGTTTCTTCTTGGATATTCTTCTAGAATTAAAGCATATAAATGTTATAATAAAAGACATGGGAAAATTGTTGAAAGCATTGACGTTGTAGTTGATGAAGCATGTAGAAATAAAAAATAGATAAAATCAATAGAAGATTATGACAATGAGGAAGATGAGGATTACTTTCCCACATCAAATCAAAATTATATTGAAGAAGAAACCAATGAAGCACCATAAGAAGATATAATGGTAGAAGAAAAGACTCCATCCAGGCATGTTCAGAAAAATCATCTAGAAACTCAAATATTAGGAGAAAGGGAGGCTAGTGTAAAGACAAGAAGAACTATTACAGGGACCTCAAGCTATCTAACATTACTATCATCCACCGAACCTCAAAATGTAATTGAAGCATGAAAAGTTGAATGTTGGGTGAAGGTCATGTATGAATAAATTGAGAAAATTGAAAAGAATGACACTTGGGAATTAGTTCCTAGACCTCATGATAAAAATATTATAGGAACTAAATGGATATTCAAGAACAAGCTAAATGAAAATGGAGAAGTCATTAGAAACAAAGCTAGACTTGTTTGTAAAGTGTATGCTCAACAAGAAGGTATAGATTTTGAAGAAACTTTTGCACCTGTTGCCAAACTTGAAGCCATAAGAATGTTTGTCGCTCTTTCTAGTTTTCGAAAATTCAAAGTATACCAAATGGATGTAAAATCATCCTTCCTTAGTGGAGATTTACAAGAAGAGGTTTATATTGAACAACTAGAACGATTTATTCTTGGAAATGATGCAAAACTTGTATGTAGACTCAAAAATTCTCTCTATGGTCTGAAACATGCTCCAAGGGCTTGGTATTAACTCCTTAACAAATATATACACCAACAAGGTTTTACAAAAGCTTCTATAGATAGCAATTTATATACAAAGATTGAAAATGATAAATTGCTAGTTATTATTATTTATGTTGATGATATCAATTTTGGTAGCAACGAAGAATCCATGAGTTAGAATTTTTCTTCAGTAATGTAGAAAGAATTTGAAATGTCCTTGCTTGGTGAACTTACCTATTTTCTTGGTCTACAAGTTTAGCAAACTAAAGATGGTTTTTTTCTTTCACAAACCAAATATCTCAAGTAGATATTGGAAAAGTACGGAATGGAAGATTGTAAACTTGTATGTACTCCAATGGTAATAGGATGCAGTCTCAGCTCAAATGATGAATCAACAACAGTATATTAACTAACTTATAGATCCATGAATTTCAATCTGCTTTATCTAATCAATACCCAACCGGACATCATGCCTGCAGTAGGAGTAGTTGGAATATTCCAAGCAAATCCAAAGGAATCACACCTTCACATAGTCAAAAGAATTTTCAAATATCTTCAAGGAACTCAGGAATTTTGACTATGGTATCCTAGAGATGTAGATCTTACTCTTCATGCATATACAGATGTAGATTGGGCAGGAAGTGTTGATGATAGAAAAAGCACTAGTGGTGGTGCATTCTATATGGATTCCAGGTTAGTGTCTTGGTTCAGTAAGAAACAAAGTTCAATTTCTTTATCTACAGCTGAACCAAAATATGTGGTTGCTACATCTTGTTGCACACAACTAATTTGGATGATGCAAACTTTGCAAGACATTCAGATCACATGTCCTGCACCCATCACCACTCTATGTGATAATAAAAGTTCCATAAATATTTCAAAGAATCCAGTCATGCACTCCAAGACCAAGCACATACCCATCAAGTACCATTTTCTATGAGAATAAGTGCTTGGAAAAAAGGTCAAATTGGAGTATGTCCCCTCCAAAGAACAAGTTGTTGATATATTCACTAAACCACTGCCCAGAGAAACATTTGAATATCTTAGACAAAAGTTGCGAGTTGTTGCTACATCATCCTGCTATTAAATCTAGTTTTTTAGAGGAAGTTTACTACAAAGTAGTTTCATGAAGTATATACGTGGATACACATGGGTTGCCTTGGCTGAAAGCACATATATGTTTTTCTAACAAAAAAAAATATTGGTAGCATAGGATCAGGGGGAGCATTCACATTCCACATTGTTAGCATTATGGTTGCTGAACTCAGCTATTTCTTAGTTGCGTCAGTCATTAGTGTGATATAAGTTCTTTTGTCATGGTCTATATTTCAATGAGTTCTATTAGTCATATGATGTAGTTTATTTCCCCAGTATCCTTAGGATGGATGACGTAATAATTGTTGTATTTCTGTCATTTATAAACTTTGGTATATCCCCACTTGGTTGGGTAGATGAGTCAAATATGGTGTATCCCACTTGGTTGGGTGATTGATGTATGTATGAGTTCGTGGTCATAGGGAGGTCATACTCACTTTATTGAGTTATAATATCATTTTATTATATTGAATCATATCTCTGCAGACTCGGCATGTATTCAGGGGGAGTATGAATAGCATCATGCAAAGGAGGAGAGTAGAGCGGTCTTCCCTTTTCCCTTGATGTCAAAGGGGAAGACTATTTTGGTATTTTGGTGTTGTATGGTATCTCTAACAGTATTTACAGCTTGCAGTAGTCAACACCATCATGGTTTCCATCAAGTCCAAAGGGGGAGATTGTTGACATTATGATACATGTATTGTCCTTGATGGCACCTCTACATGTCAACTCAGTTTTTATAAGAGGCTAGTAGGAATATTCAGAGGAAATAGGGCAGTGGTATAGAGGATCAAGAAAATGGAACTAAGGTATTTTGATAAGAATAAATAAGTTTAAGGAAGAAGATGATGTAATAGCAGTTTAATAGATACACGCAGGTTCACTTAGTCCAAGAAGCATATACACGTAGGTACTTAGAATAAGAATAAAGTATAACGTACACACATACTCCCACAGAAGGAAAAGTGCATACATGTTGAAAACCATGGTTATGGTTTGAGGTATTTGGTCCAAGGTATCTTTGACCCATGATATTGACCCTAGGTACTTAGTCCAAGGTATTTATCTGTGTTATTTGATCCAAGGTATTGGTCCTAAGTGGATTCGTTCCATGGTATTGAGAAAGGCCAAAAGCTATATAAAGAAGAGAGGATCATAAGGCCAAATGTGCAAGTGAATAAGTTTCTAAGGAATACTTCTATCTAAAGTATATTTTATGTTGTGGGGTTAAGTTTGGGACTAGATATGAAATATTTATGTGCACCTTGAGTTCAATATTGGATCAGGATCATGAGACTTGAAATGACTTATTCTTGAATGATCTAATATTGTTTGAGAATAGATCTGATGTTTTTTGTCTATTTTATTCATTATCTATCATGATCTCGATTTTTCTGAAGTCTGGAATTGCAGCAAATTTCTGAGTCAATATTTGCAGATCTGTACGCAGGTTCGTCTCGGCAAAAGAGCGTATACACGCAGGCTTTTTTTCTTTCAAGTAGCGTATACAAAAGAAAGGCTTGTTGTTCAGATATGATTGATCTATCATATTAATATTTCTTACTTTTTGTTGTTGCTATTTTATTATTGTCTCTCAATGAACTCTTCTTAGATCTTAATGTAAATCTGAATGCATAAGGAGGTTCATAGTTAATTGATTGTATAAGTGAGAAGAATTGTTTCTGTTGCCTACCTGTGTAAATTTATGTAAGTTGACAAGAGATGTTCAGTGCACTGTCAGTTGGTATAGTTTGCGATTAAGCTATTTTATGATTCACAATCTTTAGAGGTATACGCAGGTTGGGTTGAAGGAAGTAACATATGCACGTAGGTTTTATTCATTGAAGTAGCGTATATAGTCTGACACATGAATTTTTGAGGTTTCATTTAGTTCTGAATGTTGATACAGGTTTCTGGGTTCAACACAATGTTCTGATGTCAATGATCTGATTGTTTTAGATTAACTGCATGTTGGTTGACGAATTTTGAGTTTCTAAACTTTTGATGGTTATTAATGAGTCAAGATCTTCATGTCTTGATATGTGCCAGCATCATCCAGTCTGAAAATTCATGAAACATGGTCACTGGTGAAGGAGTGGAGTTTTTTTTAGGTTGGAACCTACATACTAGTAAACATATTGGCTAGTACAAGAGCTAGGATATTGTAGCTCGCCTCCAATAGAAGCTGGAGAACGAGACAAGGTTGTAACCTTCTGTAGGTAGAAGCCTACGTACTGGTATAAGTCTACACCAGTACAAGATTGGTGACATATTTTCTTCTTATTAAAAGAAGACAGAGACGAAAGCAGTATGTGGTTTTTGCCCACATTGGGTTTCCACCTTAAATCTTTGTGTTCATGTGTGTTGCTTATGTGTAATGGTTTATTATGTTTATACTATGCATGGTTCAGTTTAATGATTGATGAAACATTAATGGACTGATTAAAGATCAACATATGATGAATTAACTGAATCATAAGTTTATTGCATAAACGTTGGTTGTCTTAAACACAGTTGTGTGTACACGCTAGTTCCCCTCTCTGAAGTAGTGTATATAAATCTAATTATAAAAAAGAAAAATCCTTGATACTGATTCACCCCCCCATTCAATATTATTTCCAACATAAAAATGTAAAAATAAAAAAGTAAATTGTAAAAATAAAAAATTTAAACAAAAAATTAAAAATAAATACATAAGAAAAAAAGAAAAAATAATATAATTTAAAGAAAAAAATTGAAAATTAACAAAAAAACAAGTATATAACGATTTTTTTAAGCTAAAAAAATAAAAATACAACCACATAATAATAACAATAATAATAATAAAAATAAAAAAAAAATAAAGTAAAACTAAATTATAAAGAAAAATGATTTTATTTTAATATTTAAATAAAAAAAATTTATAAAGACAAAAATAAACAAATCATAAAAATAAAAAAATAAAAAAATAATAGAAAAACAATTAAAAATTACAAAAAAAAAAATTAAATAAATAAAAAAAAAATCAAAACAAAACAATTAGAAAAAACAATTAAAAAAAATTCCTGCCTCCCGTGGGTGATGTTGGCCATGTGCGTGGGTGGGAAGGTAGGTTGCAACGCACCTCCCTGCCCACGGCTGCAGTCAAAATCCACCCAGGGGCTATAGTGCCAATTCCGTGAATCAGCCCTACCAACCTCTGGGTGAGGTTGGCTGCAGGCGAGGGCGAGGGACATGGCTACATGCAACCCGCCAATTCACCCACGCTCGTTGCCAACCCCGCCCACAGGTGGCAGTGATATTTTTATTTTTTAATAATTTTTTTAATGGTTTTGTTTTGATTTTTTTTTTGTTTAATTCTTTTTTCAATTTTTTCTTTTTTTATTTTTTTTTTTTTATTTTTATTTTTTTTTAATTTTAACTTGTTATCTTTTTTATTTTTTTTAATTGTTTGCTTGAATTGTTTTTAATTATTTTTTAATTTTTCTTCTTTTCTTTTTTCTTTGAGTTATGTATTTATTATTTTTTTTATTTTAAAAAAATGATTTTTTTTTTTGTTAAATTTAGTGTATGTTTGGTTTTTTTTTTTTTTTTTTTAATTTTCTTTGTATTATATAAGTTTAATTGTTTTATCTTTTACATTTTTTATTATTATTATTATTATTTTGTGTTATTTTTGTTATTTTTTTTAATTTTTTGTTTTTTTTATGTTTTTTTTTTTTCAATATTTGTTTTTTTGTCTTTTTATTATTTTTGTGTGTTTTTTTCTTTTACTATTTTTAATTTTCTACAATATTGAATTTTTGTTTTCTTTTGTATTTTTTGTCTTTTTTTATTGTTTTTTCTCAATATTTGAATTTTTGTTTTCTTTTGTATTATTTTTTGAGTTTCTTTTTTTTCCAATATTTATTTTTTTTTTTCTTTTGTATTTTTTTTGTTTTTTTATTGTTTATCTTTTTATCAATATTTAAAATTTGTTTTCTTTTGTATTACTTTTTCTCTTTTTTATTGTTTTTGTTTTCTTTCAATATTTGAATTGTTTTATTTCTTTTGAATTTTTTATTTTATTTCTTTATACATTTATTTTTTATTTTGGTTTTTATTTTTTAATTTTTTCTATAGGGTCCTTGTTGATGCTCATCTAGCAACCTGATCTCGTTATACGAAATTTTATAGCTGATTTTAAAATTTTCGTTATAATGAATCCAATTTCCCCCACAATGTATTAATTTCATGGTTGGTCTTCAAGTTTTCATTACAACGGGTCGAGTTCACCTACACCATGTGTCAATTTGATGGTTAATTTTAAAACTTTTTTTGCGATGTATCAAGTTTTCTTAGGCTAAGGTTTTAAAATAGCTATATATTTAGCATTTAAGGAATAAATTACTCTTGGTTTAATAACTCTTTCATTCAGAGGTTCATTTTTAATGTTTTTGTCATAAATGTTTTTCACAATGTCATGCTTGAAATATTTTGAAAACTTGAGATTTTTTTGTAGTCATAATCTTTTGTTTTAATTACATGGTTGAAAAATTGTCAATATTTTAATGTTTTTCTAAGTCATGATATTTTATCTTTAATTCTATTGATGAAAACAATTACAATTTCAGGGTTTTTTTAGAGTCAAGTTATTTTATCTTTACCAATATGGATGGAAATTGTTGGAATTAACAGCATTTGAGACATGATATTTTATATTTAACATCATGTCCGAGAATTGTTGGAATTTTACAATTTTTCAAAGTCCAGATATTTTATCTTTAATTCCATTGTTAAAAAATTGTCAAAATTGTAACCCAATTTCTTTTTCTTATTCCAGAATCAACACTTATTTTCTGAAGGGTGTTTTCTTCATCCATTTTGTATAAAAAAATGGTTTTTACTTCCATTTAAAAAAAAAAATTGAAAATTTACCCCAAAAAAACATTGTTCTGGCATACACAATTTTCATTTTTGGGTTGTTTTTCCATGTTTTTTGGGGTTTTTTGGGCTAGAATCACCATTTTGAGGTAATAGTTTATGTTTGATAGGTAACTATGTTAATAACCACATGCATATATCATGCATGCCAAAACTAGAAAGTAAATCATATATGCAACTCGATACCTGCAAAGAAATCCCACTATAGTTGTTGGTCTCACTGCCCCCTTGCACTTTCCTACTTTTCCTTTTCCTTCTTTCTCCAAATCCAACGTATGCCACAATACTCATAGAAATTCTATGTGTGTAAGAGTATGAGAGAGAGAATAGAGAGAGACATCCAACCTAGAACTGAAGAAAAAAACTTATCATAGTAACAAAAGATGTGAATTGATCCTGATAAGGCTTTTTATCATTGAGGCCTCTATTTTCTTTATTTTCCTCTATTTTCCTTCAATTTTTCTCACATTCAATTTTCTAACATTTCACCTTCCTTTTATCCTATTTTCCATTATTTTCATAAATAAATGTCAATTAATGCATCTTTTCCTTTGCCATTCTCGTTTCCAATTTCCATAGCCATTAATTAATCACAAGTGATCCCCATCACTATGTTTTTTCCCAACAATCATTTTGGAATACATCTCCCATGACCTTGGTCCTATTTTTCCTTTATTAACTTTATACATGAATTTTTAACTAGGGTCAACACATTGCACATGGTGAATACAATGTTTTACATTATGATTTTTACTACAACAACACATATATCTCAATCTAAAGCCTTTTCTCCTCTAACAAGTTTTTGGTTCTGTCTACAAATAATCCATCCCCCATATTCCAAAGAAGGAGATTTCCATTTGCCTTGTGATGATTACCTTAGTCACCATATATTATATACTCTAGGCATAACATTTTTTTAACTTGATCATGCTATATGGTTCCACATTGTTTCTTGTTGAGGCCGCTACAACAACCCTCCAAAATGGTTCCTATGCTTTGATTTTGGAGCCTTCCTTCCTATTCACATGAGCTTATCTTTGAATATCGTCAAGTATTCACGATTTGATTATGAATTATATTTTCATGTTTTGCTTGTGTTTAATTGTTTTCATATTTATATGATCTTTTGAGTCAAAAGATGATCTTTCAACTTGATTTGCAATAGTTATGGGATTGCTTCCAGAAACTGCACAATCCATGAGGGTAAGCTAGCCTTCATGATGGAAGTTGCACAATCCTGATAGGAAGCTCAACCTCGAGTTTGAGAACTGCATAATCATGGATGTCATCCCAACACTAAGCTCAAAAAATGTACAATCCATTCTTTGAGCTCAGAAACTACGAAATGCACTGAGTCGGGAAGTTGTCAAGTTCCCCAAAATTGTGCAATATTCCTTGGCACTATTCATGGAAAGTTTCCTGAAAAAAAGAAAAATATAAGAAATTGAAAAAGAAATCCAAAATAAATAGGGATTCATCATTACTTTCCCTAATCTGGCACAATCCCTATTTTTAGAAATTTCTGCCAAGTGTCAAATTTTCCTTGATTTCAGGCATGCGCATCATAAACCCCAATCCACCCAAAAATATTTAATAGATGTCTCTAGAGCTCATTCTTACATTCAATGTTGGAGATCCAACATTCCCAAGGAGATTAAGGAGCCTTTAGTGGAGCTTGTGTCACTTTTTCGTGTGAGTTTTGCTATTGTCATCTTTTGTTGCTTTTTCTGTCATTTCTCTTTTGTGTGTGTTTTTTTAGTTGTTTCTCTTCATGTTTGCTAGTGTTTTTATCTTGTATTAGCTTTTAGAAGTGGTTTTTCAATTTTGCATTCACCTTTCATAAGTGTCACATCGATTTTCTTGTTTTTGCACACCAACGATCGTCGTTTTGATGAATCTCCTCACATATTTGTTTCTCCTTTTGTTCTTTGAGTTTCTGCACTTGTGTCACATTAATCTATCCATGCTTATTCAGAGCCATGTTTTAAATTTAATTACATCTTAGACATTCTTATTTCCTACAGTTTCATCGGGTAAATCTCCACTTCTAGTGGCCATGCATTGCCTTACGCAGCTAGACATTGCACAAGTTTGAATCTCAAGTTGAGGCTTGGCCTATGAGATTAGGCAATGCATAGTACGAGATGGCACAACTATGCACTGCCCAATATCAGGGCTCAGTCATGTCCCCTTGGCCATTGAGATTGCTCAATGCGCAGTCTCTCCATGTCACTACCCTGGATGAAATGTGAATTTCATGGTCTCAAGCCTCAGGCTGCCACACTCGCTTCTTAGGTCATGCAATGCATAATTTCCTTGGCTATTCTCCCACCCTTTCTCATTAGAATTGTGCAATATTGATCATCAACGAACTGGGTTGCTACTTGATATTTCTTTGAAAGTGGTTTTTCAAAATCTAATTTATACTTTCCACGAGAGCCTTTTCCTTCCCGCAGGTACCACAATTATTGAGCACTTCTCTCCCGTAGTCACTATTAACATGGAACCCAAGAGAGCTACCTCAAAAGATACCATAGAAAGCGGTACTGACGAAGCAGTTGAGAGCATGTCAGTAAAATTTCCAACATACTCAGACACTCAACTGTATGTGGAAAATGAATAAGATCTTAAATGGCAGAAAGTGAATGAAGCTTTTTCAGCAAAGTGTTTTTTAGCAAATCTAGAGGACTAAGAGCTATACAGTAATGTCTAGAAATCAAGGATAACATGGTTGCATGCACATATCCAACCTTCCCATGTGCAAATGTGATCAGCTGGAAGGTCTCACATATTCAAGTGAATACCATGACTTTGACTAGTACCAGTGGATGAAAGCTTGCTACATGTTTGGCAACAGATTGTCGACGTATGTACCATTTTCCTAAGCCATGAACACTTACATATTCATACTATTACACCACTAAGAACTATTTGTGCATAAAATATGTTCTTAAGAGCTGCGTGAAGGAGCCATCAAATTTCCAATAGATACCCACCAACACATATAAGACAAGGTCTCTCAGGAGGGCCTATCAATTGTTGACCATATTAGATTGTAGAATCTATGGTCAATATAGCATAGAGACCTCCGTGGAAGGGTGGGAAATCTTATTGAACTAGGTTGTAATTGAGGGGAAGTCATTCAACTATTCAAAATTGTTGGATCGACAGTTAAATATATATGTAGGTAATGCTCGGAATCCTCCCAAGGGTGAGAAATATAAATTTTATATTTTTGCATATTTACTGGATGCAATCTGTGCACATAACATATTATTTGGCATGAGCTAGGCTTAGACACATCGAGACCTTGTCGTGCACATCCACTGCAAGATGATATCGGATTAAAATCATCGAAGATTTATGGAGATGCTAATTGAAAACTTCCTCATTCTATTATACAATATGACCTTTGAGGAAAAACTACCTTGCATGTCACTTAGGGAAAAGGAAGTAGTATTAGAGATCACAGTTTGGTTTTCCTCACTGGATAACACCTTCCTTAGAGTGTTGGGTGAAGAGAAGTCATCACATATTTTGCCAAGGTATGCCATCGACAAGATTTTCATGTAAGAGGTGTCGTATCATCTCACCATATGGTTGTTAGCAACTTTGAATAGGAAGAATAACACACCTTCTCCAATTCTTCCTATGTGAAATGGATTGTACAATATAGAGAACCTAAAATTTGTGGATATCAAAAGAAAGGCGATAGAGAATTTTACATTTGGAACTTGAGACTTTAATTCATATGATCTCGGTGTTATTTTGAAACACCACTATGAGATAATTCACTTCTAATGGCTTAGCAAGAAATTTCATTAGTAGGAGGAGGACACAAGGAAGAATTTCTATAATGCCTTCAATTCCCACCAGCTGGTCAGTTTGTAGGAACTTCACACATGACTCGACAAAAGAAATATACTCTAGAGGTAGTGCTAGAAGAAGGGAGGAACCCCATGCATGATAAGGGAAAGAAAAAGGTTTCTTATAGTCCAAGGGGAGAATGAAGATGAAAGATGAAAGCAGATCCAACTATTATGAAAGTGGCTTTAGTAGTAGAGAAAAAGACAAAACATAGGATGTAGAGAGAAAAAAGAAGGAAGAGGGAAGAGCAGAGGATTTTGGAGGAAAAAAAGCATAAGAAAGAACAAGAACAGAAGCAAAACCATGAATAAGAAGAAAGTCGGATCACAATAGTAGAAGAAACAACATGGTAAAAATTTGAAGAGAAAGAATAGAACCGAAAACCAACAAAGGACGAGGGTGGATAGATGCAGGATACATATATTTCTAAGTAGATTGAAGAGTTGATAGAGATCGATGACATGGATGTGGAACTATAGCCACAGAATTAAGTTTTCGACCTGATGCCTAGCATAGAATAAGTCATTATTCATTCACCACCCCCACCGAAAGCAAAGTTAGCTCTAGGCAAGGAAGGGGAAGTTGTTCCTTTTTACGATGATTTGATTATGGACATGTACAATATATCATATGAGGAACTCGAGAAGAATATTGTACAAGTGCATAAAAAACATTTTTTGAATGATCTTGCATCTCCTACATTTATTAGAGAAAGGGTAATTATGGCCGACACCAGGAGAAATCCGGAAGCCATTGCCTCAGCAAATTTGGCCTTCGTAGGTGCATCAAAGTGAAACACTCAATATTTGATGGTTGAGAATAAGAAATTGGTAAATAAGTTGTAGGCTGCAAGGCAAGAAGTTAAATAGCTCCATGCAATAGCTCAGAACATAGCTTCTACACAAGTCCATCTAGAGGAGATGAGGGCAGTGATACTTAGTGAAGTATTTACAATTGGAGAGACCATGCAAAATCTATAGGAGGTGGTTGTTATAGTGTATAAGAAAGTTTTCCACCTGTATGGCTTGCAGCAACAGTGTAAACACTTTGTAAAAACTCTAAGAAATGTGAAATCTACAATCATTGTCATGCATGAATGGACAATGTGATACAAAGGGGCACTGCATGACTTGGGTAACAAAATGAAGCCATAAGCAGAGCTAGATAAAGAAAGAGTGTAAATGTTGATCCAAAAAAAAGAAAAACTCAACTCATTCATCGGTAGTATTTAGACCATGTATGCAAGATTATACAACAACTTGGATTTCTTGGTGAAAACCCACATGATCCCATAATTTGGATCACTTATTGAAGCCAAACCCAAAAATAGGTCGAGAGGGAGATAGAGGAATACTTTGAGTAGCTGTGACAGATTGCCACCAAGGAGGAGTTGGAGGTAAATATATAGAACATGCACAATAGCATTGGTGGTCTTGTCCAAGTGTGGACAATGTTTCTCATGCTCAATAAACAAGTTGAAATTGGTTCCAAATCATTGTATCGTGATGCCATGGAAGCTAGAGTCTACTTCCAGCCAGACACCATCACACAGTTTTGGGATGTCATCGCACAATACCAATCTTGGCAATGCTACGTGACCAAGAAACATCAATTGGATTTTAGTAAGCTTGAGTTCTTTGAAACTGAAGCATGATAGTGTTTTGTCATGTTAGGTTGTCTAGTTGTGTCTACACTATTTTGTCTTATATGGGCATGAGTGTAAATTGTAATATTATTTGTAATTAATTTGTAAGTGGAATTCCAATTGTCAATATTGGAATGTGAAGTGTCATGATGTCATGTAATGAGTTATTTTGTAAATAAGTTGAAAAGTGATGAGGGTAGTCCAAAAATAACAAAGGGGACTTGAAGATTCAGCCACTCTTATTACAAATAGAACCTCATAAATCATGTAAACATATTTTGGGGAGCCAAGCTTCTATCTAGGCTTAGGCTTTAGAGTCAAGAACTTGCTAGTTTTGTGAGAGCCTTAATTTCTCAGTGTTGTAGAGGAAGTGTGTTTCTTTGGAGGAGTAGGTGATGTTAAATTCACATTCAACTATTGGGGCTGGTGGTCTTCCAATAATGTATGTATGATTTGAAATTTCACTTAATAAATGCTCATAGATAACACGTTTTCATGCATATATTGTAAATGTAGTAGGACTATGCTTATTATGTTTGCAATGGATGTTATTTAACTTACGCTTATTCTTATGAAATATTTCATTCGCATTGGTGAAAATCTTGTTGAATGCGTGCTATTATATTAATTCATCACTGTAAACTTGTGAACGATTTCACATATTATGTTGTGATGTCATTATTCTTGTGTGTTCCTTTCAAGCTACGTACTATTACAATGTTTGAAGGGGCTCACTTATTTTCCCTTTTGCATGGAAAAAACTTCATGCATCGCTCTTCACTCTCCATAGGGCCACACACTTTTTCTCACCAAAGTCACTATACATCACTCTATGCATAATTGTAGCCAAGGCATATCATTAGCACCCACTAAATTGGTATCAATGCCATATTTCAAATGGGAATCCTACACCAAACATTATGAGGTATAATTAGGAATTCATATCAAGGATATCGCATGAATGTTGGTGGGTCCAACATCGTCAACTTTTCTGGCACTAGAAGGAGGAGAAGATGACAAGATGAGCCCATGAAGTCTATTTGAAATTTCACGCTCATTAATTTCTTCATCCCATATCTTAGGCCTGACATTTTTTCTAAAACCTCAAAATTAAAAGTGTTGATGGAAATTATTAATGACTTCAAAAATCTCAAATTCAATGGTAAGGATGAAACAACCTTCATTGAGCACACTACTTGTTTTCTTGAATTTTGCATGAAACATAACATTCATTGCAAGGGAGTGCCTTCTACGTTGTCCACTCTTACGTTTGAAAGAAACGCAAGGGAATGGTCTTATACATTTCCTGTTGCTTCCATACATTGTTTTGAACATCTATCCATAGAAATTTACTGTTCATTTGATAGGTATGATCACAAATCCCTGTTCAAGAAAATTATGCAATTTTGAAAAGCACTTGATGAGTTTCTTGATGATTTTCATGATCATTTCATTAATTTTCACTTTGAATTGTCTTAAGATGGTGTTGGTTGGCCTTTAATGAAAGATAAACTCAAATTTCTTGTTCACGTTTCAATGAATCCACATGAATATGAATCTTTCAAAAGCCTCCAAAAATACCTCGGTACTAGAGATTCTAAATATACAATGGACATGGTTGTTGTCCAAAGTAACTCTCTGTATCCTTCTAATCAAACAGCTCTAGTTCCATAGGATGAGGTGGGAGAACTTGAAAATTTATCCGCTGATTTACCACCATCTTCTCCCACCCCACATACTCAAAATTCGAGTGCAATTTTGGATTGCGAATTTGATGTTTGTGATGAAGTGTTAGCTTCTCATCCTCCATCCTTTGGTTCCTTTGGTCCTCCGAATTTTGATTTGTTGTATTGACAAGTTTCCAATTTTTCTTTGGATTTTCATGAGGATCAATTTTTGGATGGAGTTGGTATTCCACCAAAAACTTGCGATATGATTTACGATAATTATGTGTCGGAGTCCATATCTAAACAAGAATCTGCAATGAATGTTTATTTTTCTCCTTCCTCACCTCTCCCCCATTATCCTAACATTTTCTGCCACTGTATCACTCTTATTAAATCTTACGAAAAATTAGTTTCTGATGATATTATTACTTCTGATTATTTTCATAAATTATGGAATGTCTGTTTTCATCTAAATGCAAAGTGGAAAAATCTTCTCCTTTTTATCCCCCAATCTATCATATCATCATTGTGAAGAATCAGAGGGTGAAATTTCTTGTTTTCCATGTTCCCCTCTTTATGATTCATCAGATCATGAGGATGCCTCTATTTTTTATCTTCAACTTTCTAATCGTGACTTTTGTGATATTTTCACTCATTCATTCAATCACGATTATAATTTTTTCGTTGTTGATTTTTCTAAGTCACTGGTCTTCGATGATCTATCCTCTAATGATTTGGAACTTCTGCATTTTGTTGAGGCACTTTAGCCCAAGTTGATGGTTATGTCATGTTATTGTAGGCTTGAGGCAAGTTCCAATTTCGATCAGAATAATGTTGTATCTCTCGAGTACCCCGATAGAGTAGACTTCTCATACTTTTTTGTGTGAATTTTCAAACATTTAATGCTTTGGTAGGTATTTCCTTATCTCATTTATTTATTTTTATGATTGAATAGATTTCTTGATATTAATTCCCTCGCTTACGTAGGCCAACCGATGCGTCGATGGTTACACTGGAAATATCTTTTTACATAGGTCTCGCCTATTCTTTGTTCAATTATGGGTATGAGTAGTTTGTTTGTTTCTTCATTTTGTTTTTCTTTGATTTAATTTATATCTTGTTCCTTTTTCTGTATTTTCATTTCTTTTTAGTAGTAGAATAGCTTCCACATGAGATCGTGTTTGGTTTCTGAAGCAAGCATGGTGAAGTTCAAGAGGAAGTTGTGCTACTATAAATGATTGGTTATCTATTTATTCCCTCTATTTGTGTGTATCTTGCATCTTTTACTCGATGATACTCGAATGGAAAATGTGTTCTTTGCTAGAGAAAACCATAGTGGAATCACTATGCTTGAACCCATAACTAGGACCACCTACTCTAGTCGGTCTTTTATTTTTGCAATTATTCCTTGTCATCTAAGTGGAGTAGGGTATGGAGAGGAGGGAAACCTTAACAACCTGTAAGATATATATATATAATATATATATAAATATATATATATATATCCTTCTCTGAAGTGACAACCTCTTCTTCTCTCAATATGTCGGGATTCATCTTCTGCCTCATTTAATCAATAAGTGCCTATGTAGAGTTCTATGAACAAAATAAAAAAATTACAAAAATAAAATAAAAGTGAAAGAAGAGAAATACTTCCCACATAGAGGGGTGAAGAAATCAACTCTATCGGGGTACTCTCTAAGCTTGCTGGTAGTGGAGTGATGATTGTGTTCCTAAAGTGACATAGTTGGGGTACTGTCCAGGCCCGCTAACAGCAGAGAAATGCCAAAGATGAAAACTAAGGCTCTAACATTTATTTTCAGTTGTATATCTATAAACTTTTCATCACAAATTGAAAATACTTAGCTTGATTTGGATTGGTTAATTGTGTTACCGATGAAGATAATGGTAGGAACTATATCATTAAATAAAGCTAACTAAAGAAGCTATGGTAATCAAGGAACTGAACAATACATCCTGAAGAGTTAGACTTGTTTTTCATGAGACAAGACCCATACAAAGAGGTGGAGTTCTACTAGTGTGTTGCCAAGTGTTGTAGCTACTACAATCATCCTCTAAAATTCTCTATATGCCTCGATTTTGGAGCCTTCCTTTATATTTACATGATCTTATCTTTGACTGTTGCCAAGTATTACTAATTTAACTAAGATCTTTATTTTTATGTTGTCCTTCTGTTTTCTTGTGTTCATACTTATCTAATCTTTTGAGTCATAAGCTAACCTTTAGACTTAATCTTGTAGCAGTTCTAGGATTGCCTCTAGAAACTGCACAATCCATGAGGGAAAGCTAGCCTTGATGATGGAAATTGTGCAATCCTGACAAGAAAGTCATCCTTGAGCTTGAGAACTGCATAGTCATGGATGGCATCCTAACACTAAGCTTAGGAAATGTACAATCCATTCCTTGAGCTCAAAACTGTGAAATGCACTAAGCTGGGAAGTTGTCAAGTTCCCCAGAATTGCACAATATTCCTTGGCATTGTACATAGCAAGTTTCCCGAAAAAAAGGAAAAAAACAACTAGAAAATAGGGATTCATCATTAGTTTTCCGAAGCTGAAAGAGTCCCTATTTTTAGGAATTTCTGCCAAGTGTCGCTTTTTCCTTGATTTTAGGCATGAACGTCATAAACCCCAATCCACCTAAATCTATTTAATAGATGCCTCTAGATCTTATTTGTACGTTCAATCTTGGAGCTCTAGCATCCCAAAGGAGATCAAGGAATCTTTGATGGAGTTTGTGTCACTTTTCAGGGTGAGCTTTGCTTTTGTCATCTTTTCTCACTTTTTCTATTTCTTTTTGTCATTCCTCTTTCATGAGTGTTATTTTTGTTATTTCTCTTCATGGTTTCTGGCATTTTAGCTTTTCTTAGCTTGTATTAGTGTTGTTTCAATTTCTCATTCACCTTTCATAAGTGTCACATTGACTTTCTTATTATTGAACACCAGCGATAGTTGTTTCGATGACTCTCCTCAAATATTTGTTTCTCCTTTTGTTTGTTGAGCTTATGCACTTAATTCACATTATTATATCCATACTTAATCAGATCCATGTTTTAACATGAATGATCTCTTAGATCTTCTTGGTTCTCGCACCTTCACCAGGAAGACCTGCACTTTTAGTGGCCATGCACATCCTTTCCTAGTTGGACATTACGCAAGTCTGAATCTCAAGTTGATGCTTGGCCTCTAAGATAGGGCAATGCATAGTACATGATAGACCAAATATGCAATTCATAGTATGACGGCTCAGTCCTGCCCCGTTGGCCACTGAGACTGTGTAATGTGCAATCTCTCCTTGTCACTACCCAGGTTGAATTACTCATTGCACAATATCAAGCCTCAAGATGTCTCACTGGCTACTGTGATTACACAATGTGCAGTTTCCTCAACCATTATATCTCCCTTTCTTATAATAATTGCACAATATCAATCATTGATTCACTCGTTTGGTGCCTTGTGTTTCTTTTAATTTTTTTTGTACAAGTTAATTTATACTTGCCATGAGTACCTTTACCTTCCCATGGGTACCACATTTGTTGATAAATTCTCTCCATCATACAATGTTATAATGGAATCCAAGAGAGCTTTGTCAAAAGATACAACAAAAAGAAGTACTGGGAAAGCAATTGAGAGCATGCAAGTAAACTTATCAATATACTTAAACACAACTATATGTAGAAAAGGAATTGGATCTCACATGGCAGCAAGTGAATGAAGCTATTTCAACAAAGAGTTTCAAATCAAATCTAGAGGACTGATAAGTATACATTAATGTTCAAAAATCTAGGCTACACAGGGTTTCATGTAGATATCCATCCTTCCCATGTATAGATCTGATCATCTAGATTGTTTCACATATTCATTTGAAGACCATGAATTTGAGTAGTACCAAAAAGCATAAGCTTGCTACTTTTATGGCAGCACATTACTCACATATGTACCATTTTCCTAAGCCAAAAACACTCATCGATTCATACTTTTATGCCACCAAGAGTTATTTGGGCACAAAATATGTTGTTAAGAGTTTGGTGAAGGAGCCATCAAAGTTTTGACAGACACCTGTGAACACATATAAGAAAAAGCCTCTCAGGAGGGCCTATCAATTGTTGATCATCATCACTTGTAGAATATATGGTCAACAAAGCACAAAGACCTTTCTGGAACAGTGGGAAATATTATTGAACTAGGTTGTGAATGAGGGGAATCAATTCAACTGGTTATACTTGTTAGCTCGACAGTTAAATATCCATGTAGGTAATGCCTTGAATCCTCCCAATGGCAGGAAATTAAGATTTTATATGTCTACATATTTACTGGATGAAATCTATGCACGTAACACATTGCCTGGCATGAACTAGGCTTGGACACCTCGATACCCTATCATGAACATCTAATAGAAGATGATCTCATATTGTAGTCATCAAGGAGTTATGGAGAAGATAACCAACCACTTCCTCATTCATCTATACAAGATGATCTTTGAGGAAGAATCACGTTGCATGTCACCTATGGAAATGGAAGCAGTATTAGAGATCACAGATTCCTTTGCCTCACCGGATGGTGATTTCTTATAGTGTTCGGCGAAGACAAGCCACCACATATTTTTCCAAGGTATGCCACCAACAAGCCTGTCATGCAAGAAGTGTCATATCATATCTCCACAAGATTGTTAGTAGCTTTGCATAGGAAGAAGAAAGCACCTTGGCCAACTCTTACTATGCAAATTGGATTGTACAAGATAAAGAACTTGAAAGTCATGGATACTGAGGGAAAGGAGATAGATAATTTTTCATTTGGTACTCGAGACTTTGATCTGTACAAACCCCATGATATTTGCAAACAACACTATGATATAATTCACTTTCAATGGATGAATAGGACATTTCATTAGCAAGAGGAGGATCCATTGAAGAATTTATATAATTCCTCTAAGTCCCGCTAGCTAGATAGTTTTACGAGAAATTCACAGATGACTCCATAAAAGGAAGCTACTTTAGAAGTAGTACCAGTAGAAGGGAGAAACTCCACTCAAGATAAGGAAAGAGAAATGTTTATTATATTCTAGGGGGGGAATGAAGCCAAAATATGAATGTGGATCCAATTATTATGAAAGCAGCTTTAGCAGCAGAGGCAAAGAGGAAACAAAGGATATAAAGAGAAAAGCTGAGGAAGAGGGAACATAAGAGGATATTGGGGGAATAAAATTAGAAGCAAGAACAAGAAGGGAAGTAGAAGAAGAAAGAAGAAGAAATGTGGAGTACAATAGCAGAATAAATAACATGAAAATAAGTTAAAGAGAAAGAAGAATATGGACATGTAAAATCTATCATATGATGAACTCCAGAAGAATATTGTAAAAGCATGTAAGAAGCATTTTTAAGATTATCTCACATCTCCTACATTTATTAGAGAAAGGGTGATTGTGTCCGACACCAAGATAAATCTTGAAGCCATTGCCTCAAACAACTTGGCCTTTGAAAGTGCATAAAAGTTAAACACTCAATATCTGAAGGCCGAGGATAAGAAATTCAAAAAGAACTTGCAGGTTACCAAGCAAGAGGTTGAACAGCTTTGCACAACAACTCAAAACACAACCTCCACACAGGTCCATCTGGAGGAAATGAGGGAAGTGATACTTAGTGAAGTATTGACACTTAGAGAGATCATTAGGAATCTCTATGAAGAGATTGCTATAGTGTATAAGGAAATTATCCACCTTCATGGCTTGTAGCACCAGAATAAAGATGTTGTCAAAACTCTTAGAAATGTGAAAGATGTAATCATTGTTGTGCATGAATGGACACTGCGATACAAAGGGGAACCACTTGATTTGGGCAAGAAAATGAAGCCACAAATAGAAATAGATAAAGAAAAAGTGTGGATGTTGATACATAACAATTAACAAATCGCCTCATTCATTGGTAGTATTCAGGGCTCATATGCAATTATACAACAACTTAGATTTCTTGGTCAAGACACACATGATCCCATCAGTTGGCTCCCTCACTGAAGCCAAACCCAAGAACCAATTCAGGAGGGAGATAGAAGAATACTCGAAGCAACCGAGACATATTTCCACCAATGAGGACATAGAGGTAAATAGGCAGAACATGCACAACTACACTAGTGGCACTGTCCAAATGCAAAAAATGTGGTTGATGATTCAGAAGAAACTTTAAATTGGTTCCAAATCATTGTAACCAAATTCCATGGAGGCTATAGTCTTCTTCCAGGTAGACACCATCACACTGTTTGGGGATGTCATCGCACAGTACCATGCTTGGGACCACTACATGACCTAGAAACATCAACTGGAATTTTTTGAGCTTGAGTTCTTCCAAACTCAAGCATGATAGTGTTTTATCTTGTTAGGCTATCTAGTTGGCTCTACCCAATTTGTTTTATATGGGTATGTGTAAAGTAATATTACTGTCATTAATTTGTAACTGGAATTCCAAGTGTCAATATTGGAATGTGAAGAGTCATGATGTAATGTAATGAGTTATTTTGTAAAGAGGTTGAATAGCCATCAGGGTAGTCCAAAAGTCATAAAGGGGAGTTGAAAACTCACCCCCTCTTGTTATAAATAGAACCCAACAACTTATGTAAAGGCTTTTGGGGAGCCAATATTTTAGCTAGGCTTAGGCTTAGAGTCGGGAGCTTGGGATTTTTATGAGAGCCTTGGCTTCTCTGTGATGTAGGGGAAGTATTCTTCTTTGGAGGAGTAGGTGATCTTGACTTCACATTCCACTATTGGGGCTAGTGGTTTGTCAATGGTGTATGTATGATTGGAGCTTTCACTTAATAAAATCTCATAGTCGACATGTTTTCATGCATATATTGTAAATGTAGTAGGACTATTATTATTATGTTTGCAATGTATGTTATTTATCTTATGGTTATGCTTATGAAATATTGTGTTTACATTGGTACGAATCTTGTTCAATGTGTGTTGTTGTATTAATTCATCAATGTTAACTTGTGAACTATTTTTCATATTATCTTGTGATGTCATTATGCTTGTGTGTTCCTTTCAAGTTGCATACTATTATAGGATTTCAATTGGCTCACTTATTTTCCCTTTCGTGTGGAACAACCTTCATGCATTGGACTTGAGTCTCTGCAAGATCACACAAATGTTCTCGTCAAAGTCACTATACATCACTCTATGCATAATTGTAGTCAAAGCATATCATTAGCACCCATTGCATCAGCAACTAGGTCATATTATGGATTAGACTCATACACCAAATGGTGTGAGGTCTAATTGGGAATTCATATAGGGGAGATCCCCTAAATGTTGGTCTATCCTACACCATAAATAATTTCATATATTTATTTGTTTAACATATAACATATAAAAATTTGACCCCATCTAGAAATACTACACATGGCACTATTCACATCTTTTGAATTCCTCTAACATAGGTACTTAGGATTATATAGATGTTATATGCATGACTCAAATTAAAAGCTTACCATTGCGGTTGCATTACACTTATATACTTACTACACTCCTATAGTAACCTCTTCTTATTACTTATGCAAATGTTTGTGGACATGCCTTGGTTCCCATGTGATTGATGCCACTTGGAATGCTAGCCATCTTCCATCTCACCACCTGCACATGATGGTTAGGTTCAATGGCCATGATATTTTGATATGATTCAAACGAGGTTAAGTGTTTTCAATTTTTTTTTTAGGGTTGATTATGCCTTTACCCTTTCATTGTATTTTTTTTCAGCCATCGTGGCTCTACTTATATGGAGATGTTGAGGGTTCTACCATTTCCCTCCTAGGTTCTCTATTCAATAAATTGTCTCCCTTTTATCAAAGGAATTTGAGATCCATGTAGCCATATTTGGTGAGTAACAATGGTTATAACAAGATTTTTTCTTTCAATGCTAGTCTCATTTTTATTTGTTGGTTTTTGATCAGGTGCTCAATATTTAGCTCAAAAATCAAAGTTCTTAGAATCTCTCGAAACCTAAATGACAGCATCCGTCTCAGAAAAAAGATCCCAATGCAACTTGTTTCATTGGAAACCAAGTTTTTATGAGGAATATATCGTGTTTTGTTTGCTTCGCCAAAAAGAGGAATTTAAAAAAAAAATGTATGGTCACAGCACAGTTAGTAGACCGTACTACTGATGTGGTAGATGATTGGACAGGGTAAAAGGTCAGTCAACATCCAATCAGAATTTGACAAGTGTCAAGTTTTGGTTGGTTTGCAGGTGTGGTGACGTGGCATGTTTTTATTGGTTGGGAATGGACCATTGAGGAGGGGACAAGTGGCAAGCCTGGAGGTCACCATGTGTCCCTCCCCAAAGGCTACCTATCAGTGCGTAGTGTGACAAAATAATTGGTAGGTCAGCGAGCTCAAACCCACAACCTCACCCCAACAAACCCCAAGTTTTATCATTATACACTGCCACAAGACTTAAAATTCTATGTTCACCGCATAAATTTAAAGTGTAACGATTTGTGGTTTGGGGGTTAGGGGGAGCCAACTCATGAGCCAGCCCCCTTCATGTGACTAGTTTCGTTAAACCACTAGCTGACGATTATATAAGTATGCCGATAATGTGCCTAACCACTAATTAAACCACCACTAAACCATCACATGTGTCTGCTCCACGGAAACCACAAGTAGACAGTTAGTCTAACTACATGCTTAATGCACCTAATATCCACTTAACAACTCGTTAATCTACAATTAACATTAATTAAACTGTAGTTAAACTTGGTGGAGAATTCAACGGTCCTCAAATTTTAGAGAAAAATACAAAATTAGTGGGATTAACTAGATTTCCTCCAGGTTTAGAGAAAGTTTACTAGGAGAAATTGTTTTGACCATAACTTGGGCAAAATTTGAGCAAATTGAGATCAGCAAAAAGGTGTTCCTAGCTAATTTTGACACTCTAAGTGCATTGAAATAGGTTTCATGAGAATTAGGGAAATGTAAACAACACTTTTTCCATTATTGATCTAATACAGAGGTCAAGCCATGGAAGATGGACCAAGGAGATGTAGCCCAGGAGGGGTAACTCCTTCATAAAAACACTGTGTTAAGTGTTCAATTGGATAGTTTGTTGTACATTTGTTTGCTTCTATTCAACACCTTTATTTTATGCATTTTTCTAATGAATTTCATATAAAACTTGATAAAAATTACATGCTTACATTCACAAACACCTAAAAGAAAATAATGTACATGAAGGAATGGACAAGCATTTGTTTATAAATCTGAAGTTGAAATTAGCACAACAAAACTAACATTCAAAAAAAGATCAATTTTTATGGCTTTTACTATCTAACTCATCATTGTGTATCTTTTGTAAGGCACGAGAATGTATAATTTTTCTATGGAAGAGTTGAGACCTTGCAAATCCTTTGCTTCCCTTAACATTAATCTACTTATGAGTCATTTTTGCTAGGTGTGACTATATGTAGCTTATTCAAAGTGATTATTATTCTAGGATAACGTTTCTACCCTTACTCATACACATTTTATCCATAAGTTATTATTAATTTACATTTGCTTTGGCCATTTCTTCTGCAACTAGGCCTTGCACAAGGAAATGACATATTTTTAGCCAACTCCTCCTCAGTGATGTGTAATGTGCATCATAGGTAATTTCCCATATACCCTAATCACTTGATCCTTGAAACCCCCCTTAAGGCTTTCTCATATAGATTCATCCTAGTCCTTATGTTGTGGACTTCTTTTAGGGTCTCTTATGACTTGAATTTGGCCAAGCTATGGTGTCTTTGACTCATACCTCTGACATTCAAGCCTAGCCAAGAGTTTAGGCTTTCGAGAAAATCTCCTAGATTGGTTTTACCCCATTTTAGCGCTTTTAAGAACTATCTTGTTTGTATCTTTTGGGGTTGAATATTGATACATTTTACCATTTTTTCTACACTATTTTTGTTGTAGTATCTATTTTTTTTTTTTACTTTGATTTATGATAACAAATTTACTGTAATTAATAGGTTCATCTATTCCACAGGTAGACCAGACAATTACCATGGAGATCCTTTACATGTATCATAATTCTCCCTTACCAATGTCTCTTTGGAAAGCTTCGTAGTGTTTATTATTAATGTTATGATATCTATTGATTCACTAATAATATCTATTCTAACCTATCATAGGATTATTCTTTGCAAAAAGGAGACCTCTGACCCCTCTCAGACTTTTGGCATATAGGATGGAATTCCTAAGTGTTTTGGTTGAATTTCAAATTTCAAATTTTGGTTTACTAACCCTTCTAGTCTGAGATCTATGTTTTTTTAAGGAAATCAAAGATACGGCTGAAAAATTCTCTTAATGTTATAATTTGAGGTTCTCCTATGAACCTCTATAATTCTTCCCTTTTTGAGACTTACAAGTTGGTTGTTGTTACTCACTCCAACACATTGTACGTAGACAATGTTCTCAATGTAATGAAATGAATATTTCAAGTTGTATTTCACTCGGAATATATGAGAATATATGTTATATGTATTCATATAGGACTTGTTGTACACTTCTCTATCTGGCTAATTTACCAAAATACGACACCCTGTATCTATGTATCATTCTATGTACTCCTATGTTCTTCTTTTGTGCATGTTAATTATGAAAAATGTCTTACTATGGTTGTGTGTACTATGCCACATGTAGGAGTATTGTATTATCTCTCTCTCTCTCTCTCTCTCTCTCTCTCTCTCTATATATATATACTATATATATATATATATATATATATATATATATATATATATATATATATATATATATATATATATATATATATATATATATGTAGTCTCTTGAATAAAACTACACTCAATATTTTTTATATTAAATTATCATATGTTATAAAACTAATGTTATACCATGTCTGATCTTTCTCCATTCCATATTTTAGATATTCTCAATCTAGTTATTGTACTAATTGATGTGGATATGTTTAGTAGCCTTAGATTGCATAGTTCCATTTGAACGAAAATGAGTAGGATTTTCTTTCTATTCAGATTGGGTCTCTATATAATTGGAAGGGTTACCCTTAGTCCCAATAATATTAGTGTAAAATTTGTATTTATGCCATTATGACTCTAGTATGAATAATTTGTAGTCTAGATCATAATACTCATTAGTTTACTTTTACCTTCGAAGTGTAGTTAGACTTAGTCTAGTATACCATGTCTTTTGTGAGCTTACATCCCCCACCATCTAATGACTCATATAAGGTATTATTGTATTCTTGTCCTTTATAATAACTTGCAGGCCCAATAAATCTATGATATCAAGTTCTAACTTCTCTTTTTCATTCTTATTCCAGATTTACTTTAGAATCTAGTTAAATTTTAATTTAACTACCTGTTAATCATAGTAGTTTGGCGGAAAACCCAATTATCAGTATAATAGGGTCAATTGTCTTTTAATGTACTACAAAATGAAGCTTATTTTCTGTTCAAGTTTCCTATTACATATACTAAACAAAACATATCAGCAAAATCACTAATTTATACTTATCCATCACTTTTGTTCCATAATAACCTACATGCATGCAAATAGTTCACTTCGATACTATGCTGCATGTCATTCATTTATTATTTTATTTCCCACCTCTACATCTAAATAAAGCACTTTTAGCATTAGTCATACCCTCAAACAAAACATAAAACTTCAGAGAAATTAACTAGATAATGAATGATTACTTATTTACTTTGACATACTAGTGCCCATTCATTCATATACATTGTAAATTTCCCCATAAGACATTAACAAAAATTATTATTAATTCAATCTCACTAGCCTATGTAATCCATTGTTAGGAAAACAATTACGCTAATTAATTTATTCCTTATTCGATGGAAAAGTACACTTATAGTTTAGTAATTCATTCAAATATTCTTTTGTACATACAATACTAGGAACAAATATTTTCAAATTCCCATTTTAATTTATGGTAAGCATAATTCCCCCCTCATGCTTCAACCATCTATGGTTAGTACTAGTAGATAAATCATCTTAGCTTATTTTAAACATATATATGAGACAATCATCCATACATTTCACATAAATTCAATATTACTCTTAAATACAATGAAAACTTATCTGACCCAACAATAATTCCTTTGGGAACAATATGGGTAAAGGCATGTTCCTCGCAACCAATGATCTCCACACCTTGCCACTCACCCCAAGCTCAGGCTCCTTGCTTCCCTATTGGTTTCTCCACTACCAAAGTTGTTCGAACTATTTACACTTAATGGTATTTACTATTTTCTTCGTGAAATATTTTTAGAAACATCATGGTTTAAGGTCTACCAACCTTTTTTCATATGATTTTCTTTTTCAAAAGACAGGAAAAATATCTTATTTTTCCTTCACAAACACACTTTTTCCTCCTTTTGTGATTATGATTATCTTTTTATCCAACTTCGCATTTATCTCTAAATAATATTATCTTTCCACCCATCATAACCTTTCTCTCTAGTTATGCTTTTTCTTAATGGCAGTCTCTCTTTCAGGAATTTTGGGAGATTTGGTGAAGGTCAGCCTTTTGAAATCAACCAATTAAACATTCTTGGATAATAAGTAAGCCCATAATACTCACATGTTATTTCCCATATCATTTCCAAGGTAAAAAATCATTTGTATACTAATATAAAATTTATTTATGTAAGTCAAATTCACTTTGTTTTTGTCCCATAGCTAATATCTCCACTTCAACAATTAAAAGAAATATAAAATGATAAAATTCTAATAACTAAATTGCACCAAGGGTATCACATCTTCCCCCCCTTTTAATTAAACATCATCCTCGATGTTCCCTCAATTTTATAACTTCTAAGATAAAGAAGGAAATTCTTCCTACATTTTCTCTTTCATTTTTGAGATGGCCTACTTAGGGCTGAAGTGCTCCCATTGCACTTTATTTTGAGCAATGGATAAATTCTAGAGTAAAGTTAAATTATGTCTAAAATTCACATTCATTTCCAGCTAATTCTTATCCATGTTAAATAGACATTGTAAATTTCCATTGTTGTATCTAGAAGGGTCAAAAACATCACTATAAACATATTAATGATGGTATCTAACAAAAATAGGTCCTTAGGTATACTTACCACATGGATATTCCAAGTGACATGGACCCCACTAAATGAATTCAATGTGCAAATCAAAACATGGAAATACCAAATCCATTTTATGCCATTCACTCAACGGTAGTAGTATTTTAAGGATTAATTACTTATCTTTCCACTTATGATGTTTCACAACTAATGAGTTGTCACATTAGGATACATTACTACACTTTTATCTGCATTTCACAATATCAAATATGCATCAACCAAGCATGATTTAAGTTTACGACAACCATGCATGATTAAGGTTTAGAACAACCTCCCTTTTCTTCCATTTTCATGGTTTGTATATTGTTTTCTATTATGTGCAAGTTGACTTTGCCATGTCAATATTATTTGTTTTTTTCACTCTCTTCTATTCCCCTTATGACCATTTATCTTAGGCGTAGGGGTTAAATATGGTCTTGTATTTTTGTTTGTTTTCTTATTTAGCTCCCCTTTTAAAGCTCCTTCTCTCTTTCCTTCCTCTCTCCCAAAAACCACCAAGAAAAATTACAGAAGGCAAGAGGAAATAACAAAAATAAAGAGCCCATAATAAAAATGCAAGGAAAAAAACACATGACCATGCTCAAGGTCCATAGTAAAAAATAACAATAAAACTGTAACATTGACATGCAACATTATCCCTTCAACTCATCTGCTATTTTCCCATAACTCATTCCCTTGAGTTTTCATTTCTTCCTACATTGTAGGTTTTTAATGGAAGCTACGTGCATTTTTCATCAAAGTAACATCCATGGTGTGTTTTTCCCTTGTACTACTATGCATATTAGTTGTGTCAACACACATTATGTAATGCAATGGTCTTAAACATGATCATTCTCCTAGCTAATCCCATCCACACATACTCATATGATGTACTTAATCTAGCATTCAACAATATTTTAAATGTGCCTATAGTTCAAAGTCATAATCAACAAAATTTTACGACATTTATTTGGAGAATACCATTGTCTGCTATCATCGCTTGGTTAATGCACTCATGCATCAAAAGGAATTGGTGCTAGTTGTGTCATTCTCTCATAAACACCTTATTTTCCATAACCTTGATTCTTTGATATTATATTTAAAAATTTTGTTAGTCTTCCAACTAGGTTGTTAACTTTCTCTTGGTTACGAATTTACCATTACCCACTATTATATTTTTGAATCATGTTAGGATTACAGGCTTGTCAAAGTCTTATGTATGCATCTAGAATCTCATAAATTGTTATCTATTTAGAAAACATACATCTACGCACTATTTCATCATTTGAATCTTTTTATCTTTCGTATGATATCATTTACGAAATTATGGCTTCTTATCAAAACTTTAAAAAACAATACATCAAACCAACAAGAACTAGGTTAAGGTGTTCCCCTCATAGTTATGTCTACAAAACTTAGCCATAATTTTGTGCAATTTCACTAGGATACTCTAGGGAATTAATCAACATCCTTCCTATTTATCCTATTACATCAACTCAAATAAATATTTCAATATGGATATTATAGTTAAAAACCATTCTAATCAACCGAACTTTTTGGTCATGTTTCCAAATAAGCATAACTATTTTCTTTATCAAAAATGTTATAAAATAGTTCGGTTAACAAAACTTTCAATGAATTAACAATACTAGTTTGTAATCCAATACAAATCCAATGTGCATTACATCTTTCATATATATGTCAATGAAGGATTTGTTTGACCTTTTCAAATCCCTTGTTAAACAGACATGGACAGCCAAAACAATAGGAAAGATAAATCATGCAGTACAATTTTTATTCACAAAAGATGTACATTTATAGTACAATATGGTGACCGTTGGGATTCACATCCCAAGGTCTCTTGGACTGCTTTGTCCATTCGGCTTCCACGCTAACCTTTTAGGATTAGGTGTCCAACATTCCCCCCCTTAATCCGAAGGGTTATGTATGAGTCCAAGAAAAGAGCTGTAATACAAAATGTGCAATAATGCATGGCAGCACTAGGCTGAATGTGCTCTATGAAATGTTGGTTAAAAAAGGGCGGTGGTTTAAGGATAGCCACCAACACTGGAACGCTTAGTGCAGTTCCCGGAACTCTTCCAAAACTCGCAAGAAGTTGTAAGTCTTCTGCTAGAGGAAGTGATCCTATTGTTTCAAAGAGGGAAACCTTCAACCATAAAGGGAGGCCTCACCCCATATAAAAGGTAAAACTTCAACCTGTAAAAGGGAAGTCTCAACCTGTGATGGTTTAAGGATGACCAACAACTCTGGAATGCTTATGCAATTCCTGGAACTCTTCCAAAACTGGCAAGAAGCTGTAAGTCTTCTGCTAGAGGAAGTGTTCTCAATTTTGTTCTCGGAACTCTTCCAAAACTGGCAAGAAGCTGAAGTCTTCTGCTAGAGGAAGTGTCCCAGATCGCTAACTGATGGCATGTTCAGGCATCTTTGTCTTTGGCTACAACTCTGAAACTGGTGTGGCAGGTTGTGGCTCAGGCTCGCTTGATGTGGCTTTGAAGCTTGTAGATGACCATCATTTCCCCCCCTGTCAGATACAAGGTGAGAAGATGGATAAAACTCAACTGCAAGACTGTTCAATATTCTGGAACAAGTTCTGACGTGTTTGGAATATCTTCTTGGCTGTTGATGCCCATTGCCAAGAAGCGATCCATCCTAGATGAATCTTTGTTCTTGCAGGACTTTTGTTTTTGAAGCATCTGTTTGAAGAATGACTGGTTTTATGGCAGTGCTTACATGGATGAAGATCAAAATAGTGATCTTTCAGATGGCCA